>OZ001258.1:18089331-18156831 GCA_963924015.1 Macrophya annulata
ACGTACGATTCTGGAATATCGCCATCGGCTGTTGTACAAAACACGGCAGCCACTTCATTTGTTCTTTGAAAATTATATCGACGTCGATCTACTCCTGGCCTTAAAGTAAATAGCATTTGGAGCTCAGGAAGGGGCTCATTATTTCTTGTCACTAATTGTTATTGAATTGCTATTTCTTCCCCCATCATTTGATATGATTGCGCGAATATATTATTTTGTCTCATCACTCGATCAAGTAAAAGTAAAATATTATTGTCAAGTGCGGAGTTTCTATCCAAACGATGTTTTACTGCTTCGCTCGCATCCACTATAAAGAGTTGACCGTAATTCGGAGGTTCATTCGGCGCAGAGTACAGTGATGTGTTGATCTGATAGTAAATTTGTCCTTGAATCTTAAAGCAATATGGTCCAGATCGCCTTGCCCCGAAATTCACTAAATTAGCGTTAAATGAAGCAAACGAGAATGAGCTATTGTAGCACCTTATTCGCTCATAAAAATTGTTTGACTTTGAATGCGTTGTATCGAACAGTGCACGAAGATCAGTTGGGAAAGGAGGCAATGCTTCAAGAACTACACTCCCGTGACTGCAGCAGTCGTTAAACGAGTTTCCCTTATTCGCAACTTTTCCGCAAAAAAGTGTTTAGCGTTACAATGGATGCATGATACTACCATTCTTCCGCAATAATGCTCAGCTATTCCATGTAATTGCTCGATATCAAAATTTTGAATATTTGTCTGTCCTGTTCTAATTCTACGTGGACGTTCATAATTTTGATGCGCGGAAAAATTAGGATCCCCAGATTATACACTACCTATGCTTTTATATCTGTTCACTTTTGTGTCGTTTGCTACGACGTTTATCAAGAGTCCATGGGATTCATCTCCGGCATCGGGGTTTACTATTTCGACGTTATGATCTAAAACACGGCTACAACCTGCAATATTGAGGACATTTTCTAGACACTGACGCTTGCGTTGGATTTCGACGTTGTCATCTGAAACGCTATTACGATCTGCTAGACTATTTTGCTGACCACGACGCTTACGTTGATTTTCATTATTTCTTTCTTTACGCAAGCGTTGAAACTCGATTTCTTCTGCGTCAGTTCGGTTACTCTTTCTACGTGGCATTATTCTGTGGTATTTTTGTTACTAAATTTCGATTAAGTTACTCGTATTTGTTATCATGGTACTCATAAGGGTTACTCATTATTCTCATCAGGGTACTCATTTTGGTCATCAGGTTACTCATGTTCATCTGGTATACTCGTGTAATTGTGTTCATGCAACGTGATACCTCATACATGATATACAATGATAAACAAATTATTATTATTACTTTTACATTTCAATCAATGAGAGTTGCTGAGTTAATCAGTACAACTTTCTTGCGAAATAATTATATTTATTACAAATAAATCACTAACATAATTAATCATTTACAAGTGTAAGTAAATTATTTGGACTCGTACTATTAATAATAATATTACTATTACGTTTTTATTAATTTTTTAATAATATTACTATTACTTTTTTATTAATTTTTTAATAATATTACTATTACTTTTTGATTAATTTTTATTAATGCGTAACTTATTAGTCAGCTTTTCTTCGCTGCGTCTGTTAAAATTTCAATAATGTAGGGAGGCGCTATGAATTTTGGTCGAAGCAGCCGTTATATTTACCTGTTATTTGCAAGTTGTAACCTCCAATAAATTCTGACACTTGAAAGTTTGAATTCCGGAAATATGATACAACGACACAGTTCACACGGTTCACGACACACGAAGCATATGACCAATGAACATCGCGGAAAAGCGATGACGGACGGCACAGTTCACACGGTTCACGACACACGAAGCATATGACCAATGAACATCGCGTAAAAGCGATGACGGAAGTGCGAGAATTTCGATAAATTCGAGGTAATTCGAGGTCATGACTTCTTTAATATTGGGATCATCCAATTGTAGAATGCGTGCAGCTTAGCTGTCAGGAGTGGCATAGTTCAAAGAATTAATTACATAAATTACAGATATTAAGGCAAGTCTCCGTACATTACGCACGTGAGATATATTATTTAGTATTTCAGACGAAACGTCCTATTATTGAATCGATAAAATCGGTAGCATTACGACATTATTTTTTACTGTCTATTATTCCATCTTACCAAAATGTTATATAAAACTTCCACGGATTATAAAGTACGTGTAATTGTTGGACAACGAATAATTGTAGGTCTAATTTTGTAAACAGTTAACAAGACTTAATGCCTTTGTTGTAGCTTGCTTGAATGTAACCATCAAAATATACTTACCTACACACGAACCGATGAAGCAAATCCTACTATAATAATTTAGCTGACGAATAACAGTAGTCGTACATACCTTTATTGTTCTGTGTAGTACAGTTTGAATTCATACATAATTATGTTTATTCATTTACAGGTATATTACACAACTTTCACCATGAGTAGGCTCACTCGTACTTTGCATCTGTAGATATTGTGTATGAAAGCCATGCTCGATACACTTTACTCACATTACTTTACAAGTAAACCGACTTTAAGATGTACAGGGAATGGATCGCAATCATTATATCACTGAGAAGAAAGCTCATGTAGTGAGCTAGCTGACGCTAGACCGAAGGTGTCAAATTGTTTACGATTTATAGGACATTGCCTAATACTAGCAGACAAGCTTTGAACCAGTCAAGGCAGTCGAAACAGTCAACAGGCTTTTTATTAATATAAATCTAATAATTTTTATATTACAATTTGATGAGTCCTGTGAATGTTGGTTAGTTTTAATTATAAAAACGAATTTAATCAAAAATTCATTCATACAAAAGCTAGAGTATGTTAGAATATGTATCTTCTAAATTACAATTAAGGTTCTGCGATGAAAGTTTATGCGCAATTAACCTGTCGAAGAAGATTCCCTTCGCACCGCTGTTAAGAATTCCTTGTGCATACATTTTCATCGCAAAACTATAATTTTTTTCTTCAAGATGCCTACTAACATACTCAAACTATCGTACAAAAGACGTTTTAATTAGTTTTGTTTTTTTAAGTTATTTTTGAACCGATAAAATTGTTTTTATCAACGTTTAAGTGACGTTTCGCGTTAAGAGAGTACTTGAAATTGAGGTACAGAATCAGACATACTCTTTTAGGAATATCTATTGTATATTTATCAAAATCTTTCATTCCGATTGCCAGCAGTGAAAACATCAGCTTATTGTAGACACCCGAAAATATACATATGCATATGGGGCATTCAATATATAATCGATGACCACTCGTATGATTCTGACTATCTAAAAATTGGTTCAACCTTGGCGAAATGTTTTCATTAATTGATCAGAGTATGTGTGTTTTTTTATAGATTTTTATTCGAAGACGTCTAGACGTTAGTAGACGATGTGATATATGCGGAAATACAAAATTTAAGAGTTTTCACTAGATTTACGAAAATTGCGGATTATACGGGAAACAGTTATTACTAAAAAATTTAAGTGCGAAGCGGACTTTAAATTAATTATGTGCAAACAAATAAGGAGGCTCCTGAAAGTTTAAAAAAGAATATTTTAATTAGTTGATCGATAAAAATTCAAGTGAATACTCTTAAAAAATCCTGTTAAAATTTAATCATGGTGTGAGATTTGGTTTAGACGCGTGAAATCTTTCAACTGACCATATAGGGTGTTTTATTTTAAATTGATTCAGGGTGATATCTCGAAAACTAATTGATACGAAAATAAAATTGAATTGAAACTTGTAGAATATCGAGGGGCAAGGGACATCGTGCAGCATCATTTTCAGTAGGTGGAGACGCCAAGGCTGGGGAAAGATCAACTTTGTTCTTTGGAATGGAACCCTTTTCTTTCGCAATTTTATTCTACTTGAAAATTCACACAACGTTCGGATGAAACATCTTTTTGTGAGACTCAGATTTTTTATGATATTCAGCTGAACAACTAGAGATTTTTGAACCTTTAAGAACATTTCACCTCCAAACTAGCGGCTTTGACGAAAAATTTCAGGAGACAAGTAGTGTTTAATGTTATGCAAATAATTTTGAAAAATAATTGCATAATTTTCACATACCTATAACTTTTTCTTGCAGTTTCGTTAATTGCATTAAGAAATCAAAAATTGTTACAAGAATTAAGTTCGGAAATAACATACTTCAAGAATTTTTGTATAAAATTACACGCTTTTTGTCGATTGAAATTTTTATGCAAACGAGATAGTTTGAGGAAAAAAACATTCATAAAAGTTCACAAACCGCGAGTTATTTAGCTAAATATCATAAAAAATTGGTTTATCACAAAACATGAGCAAGACAAAAGTTGTTTGATTTTTAAGATAGAAAAAAATTACAAGATAAAAAAAATAGGTTTCTATTTAAAAAAAAAATAAGTTGACTCTCTCCTGGGCTTGGCGTCTCCACCTACAATAGAAATATTGCTACATCATGTTATTTCCCTCTAAAAATACTACAAGTTTTATCCGAAGTATTTTTTTGTATCGTGATTTATTTTCAAAATATCGGCCCCTCAATCGATTACAAAATAAAATCAACCTGTATAATTTATTCTTAAAAAAAAAACCTCCGTGCAGCAAATACAGAGCACTATGCGAAATCAAAAGAAAAGTGGACACGTTGTTCATTTCGTTCCAAATTCTATCATTTTAATAGTATATGGGTTGAAATAAGTGTTATTATTGTATATTTATGTTTATAATTGACGTTAATTAGGTATAAGCCATTATCGGAAATTTTCATATAAATAATAAACAATTTACATTGGCAAATAAATATGTGAATAACATGTGGCACTTATGAAAGACCGAAAAAGACATTCGTAAGAATAAAGGATCAATAATTACCTTGGTTTGGTCATTATAAAATGGCAATTTCACTGAATTACTTTTTGGCATATCATAAAAAGGACGTGACGAATTATTTAAAAAAGTACAAAACCATACGCACAAGCGGTCTCATTGGCTGAAGCAAAGTCGAGCCTCGTAACAGGAATTAAATTCATTATTGTTATGTCGTAACTTAGCAACCGGTGCGATCTCTAATATGTCAAAGCCTGCTAGCGCCAGTGACCTATGCGCTAAAGTAGAGGTCGGATGCTATGTAACGCAAAAGATCCAAAATTGCTATTCTAGTAAACATCGTATGCAGCCGCTCTCGCTCGCTAGCGCGCGGTACTAGGTGCCGAATGCCGATGGCAGTCGGGTGGGGGTAGCGCCTTCCGCCCAGCATGCTTGTTTAAACTCGCGTTTGCTACTGTCTGAGTGTTCTAATCCTGACTACGCTATCGCAGGGAAGAAAGTTATTGTGCTTTTTCTCTTCGGAAGGCGATATTTTCTGCAACAGGGTACGTATTTTAATTGGTATTGTAGCATATGTACAGATGGCTGGATAAGTCAATGTCGTCCCAGTGAAGAATACACGATTTCGATGATTTTCAATGAAACAAGTCTGGCTTGCAGCTCAGAGGTTCTGGAGGTCGACTTTTTAAATCAACTTCTTGATTATTGATAGAAGTAAATAGAAAAAGATCAAAAAATCTGATTTCTAGAAACCATACTTTTCCGTTCTCAATAAATCAGAATATTTGCTACAAATGAGTGGATATCAACGATCTGGCTCTTAACTAAAACTTTTGTTGACTCATGGATGCCTTAAGAATGTATTCTGATTCTGAATAAATTTCTGCAAACTCTTCGATGTCGGATAAAATAGACGAATATAGCTACCGCATCGCCTTGACACCCTGCAGTACTACCTTTGTCACATTACGTATTAATATCGTCCTTTTGCCCTCAATCCAGGTTATCTTTTGTATTTATCTTTAGTGGAGCATGCCGATTCCATTCCAAAATGAGTGGCTTTTAGAACCAGCGTTTAAGAGTTGGTTGTTAAGAGCCCCGAGTGATCAACATAGTGCTAAATGTTTATTATGTCCCGGATCTCTGATCAATATTCAGTCTATGGGAAGAGCTGCTCCAAGTAGTCACATGACGAAATGTAAGAAGCATGTGAGGAAAGCTTCTGCTCAGAAAAATACCGCGAGTTTGCAAGCTTTTTACCCAACGAATGTTGCAAATAACGTAGAGGTCAGCTCTTCATCGCAAACAGCCCCCACGATGTCCACAGGCGCAGCACCTAAACCCCACCACAATGTATCCGATATTGCTGTTTGTGAAAATGCAGTTTCAATTGCTTCAGTGTCCAAACTAGATGGTCCGCTTAAGCAAGGATTAAAGCAGATTCTACTCAACAATGACGTGAGCAAGGCTGAAATAGTATGGTACATGCAGTGCGTTGTTACGCATCAATCTGCGCGTAGTGCTGCCAGTGACGTGAATCTTTTTCCCGTGATGTTCAAAGACAGTTTCATAGCCAACAAGATGCAGTTGCAGAATGATAAAATTGGCTTCATTGTGCAATATGGCCTCGCCTCGCCGCCCCCCCCCCCCCCCCCCCCACTTTAAATGCGAGATCGACAACGATCTTGCAAAGGCTTTGCGTGCTGTCGTCAATTTTCACGAATCGTTGAACAAAGTTGGCAAAAAAAATCAAATGGATTTTAAAGTGCGGTACTGAAACGTTAATCTAAATCAAGTGTTCACACGATACTACACGTCTGCTTTCCTGCGCAGAGTAATAGCTGCTCACTTACTAAATGCTTTCAAAGATCACGTTCCCGCTACTGTGATAAAAAAGGTCCTGCAGGTGTCGATGGATGGTCCCAATGTAAATTTTGCATTTCTCAAAGATTTGAAAATCTTTTTGAAGGACAGTGAGATTGATTCTGTTTTGTTGGACATCGATTCTTGTGGTCTTCACGTTGTCCACGGTGCCTTCAAATCTATGATGATTGAAACTTCATGGGGTATAGTTGCGTTCTTACGTGCTATATACAACCTCTTCGACGACGTCTCGGCTAGACGAGCACTGTACACGTCTGTCACTAATTCAGAGGAGTTTCCCCTTCAAGTTTTGTGCTGTACGGTGGCTTGAAAATAAAGAAGTAGAGCTCTGGTTATGCTTTCTACCCTGAAAATATTTGTACAAGCTATGGAGGAGAAAAAGACCAAGCCTACATGTGCAAATTTTAAGATTGTTGAAGAACACCTACGGGATAACATGCTGGGTCTCAGGATCGCTTTCTTCAAAACCATTGCTACAGATTTGGAGCCATTTTTAACCCTAGACCGGTACACATGGGTCTCTCGTACCCAGAGCGTTTCTTGTAGTCGATGGTACTGCGAATTGAGTGAGATTTTTGTGCCGAGTGAGTGGGGGAAAAAACTTGTGTCTGTTTCGCATCAAACACCGGGCTACAGCCGGTGAATATCGCGTTAGTCTTTGTGTGAGAAGCATTTGAAATTTTTTTTGGGTCAAACAGACCCATATGTACAGGTGCTGTTATTTTTGCGGACGGTAAGTACATTTTTTTTTTGCTATGAATAGTGACTCGAGAGAAGTACGTTAACGTAAGTTAACGTGTTTTAAAGTAATAATTGCGAGAAAAAAATTATTTACCAGTAAAATAATAATAATAATATTAATAATATATGTCGTACATGACGTTCACAGTAGATCATGCAAACACGGAGCAAAAGTATTGCAGAAATCCAAAACGTCCTTGTTCGCCCGCAAACGAGCTATGACGACGGGTCCAGCGGTTCGGAGGAAGACGAGGTGGAACAGTGTTTAGGGTCCGAGTCCGACGAGGATGCCGAAGATCTGAACGATCCGACGTACGAGGAGGAGCAGCGAGGTGGAAACGGAAGCGAGAACGATGACGATGATGATGATCTTGTGGAAGTTGCTGAGAAAGAAAGTACCGTCGCAGCGAAAAAAGCGAAAATGAGAAGACCCGGACGACGTGTCTCATTCGTCAAAGGAAAAAATAATTTCAAGTGGTCGCTCAAGCCACCTGAAACCAGAGGAACAAGAACGTCACGGGGTATTTCTTTGCATCTCCCTGGCGCACGTGGAGCTGCAAAATATGTTGGATCTCCTTTGGAAGCATGGTCAATTTTAATCACTGACCGCATACTCGATACCATTGCACTCCGAACAAACGAGGAAATTGGCCGTTATTTGGCGGAATCACGCGAACGAGTTGGAGTAGAGGAAGCATTTACCAGTGCGGTGACGTTTCACAACGACGTTGATATTGTGGAGCTGAAAGCATTCTTGGGACTTTTGTATTATGCCGGTCTGAACAAGCTCAGCAAGACGAATTTGGATCGAATCTGGTCAGTGCATGGTCCACAGCTTTTCAGAGCAACGATGCCGGAGAGGAGATTTTTATTTTTACTGTCAAATCTGCGATTCGACGACAAAGAGACGCGTGTTGATAGAAGAAAAACCGATAAATTCGCTCCAATTCGTGAAGTGTGGGACGGTTTCATACAGAATTGTCGTAAATATTATATACCCCATCAAAACTGCACGATTGACGAGCAATTGCTGCCCTTTAGAGGCCGCTGTCCTTTTCAAATGTATATGCCTGCGAAGCCTGATAAGTGTGGTATGAAGATAGTCATGATCAACGATTCGAAAACATATTATATGTTCAATGCCATGCCGTATGTTGGTAAAGTAGAGACGGAAAATCTTGAAGCGGTCCCTTCTTACTACGTTCGAAAATTATCAGAGCCGATTCATGGAACAAACCGCAATCTCACAGTCGATAATTGGTTCATGTCGGTTCCTCTCGCCAATAGAATGAGGAATGAATACTCTCTCACTATGGTAGGGACAATCAGAAAAAATAAACAAGAAATTCCCTCCGATTTCAAAGCTGCTGGCGAAGTTGGTACAAGTAAGTTCGGGTATCATGATAGGAAAACTCTCGTATCGTACACGCCAAAAAAAAAGAAAATTGTGCTTCTACTCTCGTCGTTACACAAGACTGGAAAAATTGATACAACTACGGGCAAACCGGAAATCATCATGTACTACAACTCAACAAAAGGTGGTACTGATACATTCGACCAATTGTGTCATTCATACACAACCGCACGAAAAACAAAGCGATGGCCACTGAGAATGTGGTATGGTATGCTAGATTAATCGGGTATAAACGCATTGGTATTGTACACCTTGAATGTTCACAACACCAACTTACAGCGCGAGACATTTCTCGAGTCATTAGCGATGGACCTGATTAGGCCTCAGCTCATGAGACGCTTAGCTATAAAGCAATTACGAACGCAGTTGCGGATGATGATTCTATTATTCGTCGATCCACCCGAAGACGATCATTCGCGCGATTTGATTAATGATAATAAACTCGGAAAACGTGCACGATGCTCCTTCTGTTCGATTAATAAAGATAGGAAAACGAACACTATATGCATGAGTTGTCGAAAGCCGATGTGTTCCGAGCATACATCTAAGCTGTGTTGCGAGTGCGGACCGCACGAGTAATTTTTCAGTTTTTTTTTATTTTTATAATAAACATACTTGGAACTATTAAGCATTTTTTGTACTTTTTGAAACATTAAAATACATTTTTAAGACAACAAACTTGCATTCATATTGTTAATTTCCTCGTGGAAGTTATATCCATAAATTCTTTGAAGTTCAAAAAGCAGTCAACTTTGACCGCTCAAATAATTAGGGTTTTTGGAACAAACTCGATAAGTAAGTATACAGTCTTATAGGAAATTTTGTCCTCTTCAAGAAAATAACCTTTGTTTTTTTGTTTCGTCTATCAGGAAAAAAATTATCCACATTTAAGCACACTATGATTTCGTGGCGTTTTTTCGGCTTAGCTCTCCTTCTACACCTTATAACTTCTTACCTAATTATCGAATTTACTTTCTGTCGATTTTTACGTGTAGTTTACAGTCTGGCGTATCGATTTCACTATTATTCGAATAAAATCGGTTCACTTGGTTCGGAGTTACAGCACGTTTCGTTCGCCGGGTATCACAGACCCATGTGTACCGTAGTAAGGGCAAAAAAATAAGTGTACAGGTCTAGGGTTAAGACAGTTTCAGGCCGATTGGCCACTTGCACCTTTCCTTTACTCAGCTCTAACGTCTGTGGTACAAATCGTAATGGGGCGCTTCGTCAAGACCGAGTTAATTCCGGCATTTGTCGATCTTATGAAGGATTCTAATCTTCTAAATAGGAACCACATAAAGATTGGATTTGCCACGAAAAGTGAAATTAGAAAATTCAAGTCCGCGACACATCTCCAAAGGAAACTCTTCCGCGATAATTGTAAGAAAGCTCTGATCAAATTCGTATCAAAAATTATGGAGAGATCTCCTCTCAAATATAAGCTGACAAAAGCCGTCAGCTGCTTCGATTCGACTATCGCGTGCTAGAAAACTGGGTCCGACCGTCTTACTCATTTACTGGAGATTCTGCTGAGCATAATTGGTTTACTGGGGACTGTGCTGATGGAGCACAAGTTCAGTTTAATTCGGTTTACTCTAGCCTCGAAGCTAAACGCGGTTTCCCCAATTTCAAGATAAACAAAGACCGCTTGGACAAACTTTAGGTCAACTCTCTGCATAACGAAACTCCCAGTTGCGGTGATTTGAAAATGTTGGAATTCTAATATACGATGGGTGAAATAAATGTATCTTGTTTTACTTTTTATTATATCATTATATTTATTAAATTGACTGTGTTAATACATAATCTATTTACTCTAAATGCCTTGTGTTTAGTTACACTACACGTTGAAGACTGTGCTCTCGGTAGGCGCGTTTTTCACACATACCTTTTCTCCCACACATACGTTCTTGCTTGCATGCTTACGTGAACGACCACGGATGTCGCCATCAATCACTCAGGAGTATAAGATTTAGACATATTCTAACACGCCTCCTTATTTATACTCTTGAGTTTTGTGCTCGTTATACCTTATCATACTAATTATATTTATGTAGTTACTCTCTGTTACTTATACGATCATATTTTCTTCTTTGGTTTTGTTATTTTCAAACCAGTCTTAGTGCTTTTCTGTTGTTCAGAAATTTTGTTTTGTCTAAGCTTTTTGTTAGTATATCTGCTAGATTCAGATTAGATTCTATTTTTATAATGTCTATTGTTCCGTTTTTATAGTTCTCATTTATATAATGGTACTGTACTTCGATATGCTTAGAGTTTTTAGAAAAGTTACCAAACTTTGCAATCGTTATTGCACCTGAGTTGTCTTCGTATATTTTGATTGGTTTATCGAGATTCACGTTGAAGGATTCGTTTAACAAATTTCTAATGAACAATACTTCTGTCACTGCTTCGGACATAGCAATGTACTCTGCGAAGGTAGAGCATTTTGTGACTGTATTTTGTTTGCGCGTTTTCCAAAATATTGAATTTCCATATAATCTTATTACAAATCCTGTTGTGGATTTTCTGTCTGTGTTATCCCCTGCGTAGTCTGAGTCTACCATGCAATCTAGTGTTTCGCTTTTCAAATTGTCATAGTAGGTCAATTTTAGATCTTTAGTTTTATACAGATATTTTAAGACTCGCATAGCATACTTGAAATGTGTTGAGTCGTAGCAGCTTTGGTATCTGCTTAGATAATTTACGCTGTATGCTACATCGGGTCTTGTGCCTGCGCTTATATATAATAGTTCACCTATCAGGTTTCTATACTTAATACTTTCGTCTATTTGACTAGCTTGCTCTAGTTTGAGTTTCGGTTCCATTGGAGTATTGTATAACTTAGCATTTTCTAAATTGTATTTAACAGCCAGAGATTCAATATACTTTGTCTGACTTAACGTCATTTTGCTTCTGTCGTCGCTATAGTCTATATCTATTCCAATGTAACTTCCAATTTTTCCTAAATCTTTCATAGAAAATCTTTGCGTTAGACTCGCTTTTACTTCATTTATCTTATTTTTATCTTTGCAGCAGATTAGAAGATCATCTACGAATACTAACATGTATATTGGATCTTTGCTTGTGTTGTTTATATATAGACAGTAGTCATAGTTACTTCTTACAAAATTAATTTTTTCTACACACTCATGAAAGCAGTCGTACCAAGCTCTTGGGCTTTCTCTTAGACCATAGAGTGCCTGTTTTAGTTTGTAAACCTTATTGTCACCTGCTTCATAGCCTTTCGGCGCTTTAACATAGACCTCAGATTTTACATGACCGTTCAGAAAAGCGGTCTCTACATCCATTTGTTCTATAAATAAATTCTTTTCACAGGAATATGACAATAAAATTTTCAAAGTTTGCATTTTGCCAACTGGCGAATACACGTTTTCAAAGTTATTTTCTTGTTGAAAACCTCTAACGACTAGTCTCGCTTTACACGTATCATCATTTTTTCTTTTATAGATCCATTTTGTATCAATGATTCTGTTGTTTTTGGGCTTTTCGACAATTTGCCATGTATTGTTTTTCTTGAGACTTTCCATTTCTGAGTTCATTGCCTTTTGCCATTCCTCATGTTCATTACAATTTATAGCCTCTTCGTATGTACTAGGTACATTTACATTGACATGGTTTATATAGATAAAGTGAGTTGTGGGATTTCCATATCTGTTCACAGGTTTTTTGTTTCTACTTGATTGTCTCTCTACTGATACATTTTTTTTGCTATTGTTTTGAGACTCATTTTCACTTTCCTCTGTTGTATTGATATCAACAAGATTTTCATCTACGTTAGTTTCGTCAGACTTACTTTCACAATCTTCGTCTTCAGCATCATCAGTTTCTGCCTCAATTTCTTCACCTACTCTATCCTTTTGACTATCTATTCTTTCTAAACAAATCAATTGAGTGCCTTCTTCTACAACTTTTACATGTCTGGCATTTATTACTCTGTTATTGATCAATACTCTGTAACCATTGGTTGTGTATCCTACTAATACGCCTAGTTCTGCTTTATTATCCCATTTCCCTTTTCTTATTACTTCGGGAACCCTAACGAAGACTCGACTCCCGTAAATTTTTAAGTTCTCTACATTAGGTTTTTTACCAAAGAATATTTCGTACGGGGTTTTGATCTCTACTGTGTTAGCTATTGTTCTGTTTTTTAAATATGCAACTGTATTCATTATTTCAGGCCAATATTTTCTGTTAATTTTTGCTTCTCTCATCAGACATCTCTCTATGTCCATAGCTGATCTATTATACCTCTCCGCTACACCATTCAGTTCATGTACGTAGGGTGGGCATGGTAATAATTGAATTCCCTTTTGCTTAATGAAATTGAAGATTTCCTTGTTCATGTACTCTTTTCCATTATCGCATTGCAATTTCTTTACTCTTTTGTTAAATTGATTTTCTACCAAGTTTACATATTCCATAAAACAACTCGCAGTTTCTGATTTGCTTTTAATGGTATATATTCTGGCGCACTTACTATAATCATCAACGAATGTCAAAAAATATTTTTCACCGCAATAACCAGTTGTGTTATGTGGACCATTTAGGTCAGTGTGAATCAGTTCTAAAATTTCAGTAGTTTTAGTTCTATTGTTGACAAACGGTTCATTTGTCATTTTGCTCTCTATACAATTAGCACATTTCATTTCTGTATTTTCAATTTTATCTGGCAAACCATCTAATAATTTATCTTTTACTAGCTTACTCAAATATTGAAAATTTACGTGACCTAACGCTCTGTGCCATTTTTCTTTTGCTGTTAACATAGTGACATTTGAATATATTTCATTTTGCGGTACGCAGCTTTCCATATAGTATAGATTATCAATTTTATTTGCTACAGCTAATAATTTTCTATTTTCATCGTAGATTTTGACATTTTCATTTTTTGCTACTATTGTGCATCCTTCATCTGTTATTTTCGAATAACTTAGCAAGTTTTGTTTTATTCCTTCAACATAATATACATTTCTTATATCAATTAGGTTGTCGTTGTAATAAGTCTTGAAATATGTTTTTACATTTCCCATTTTTGTCGCTTTTAGACTCTTACCGTCTGCTACTTTTACAATGACAGGCTTTTCCAGATTTTCATAGCTCTCGAATAGTTTACAGTCTTTAATGATGTGGTCGGTGCATCCACTATCTAGCAACCAACTTATATCGCTACGATTCTCACTATCACTTTCATTACACTGTATGACCTTTTCGCCACACACTTGCGTCGTCCACGCCTTTGCTTCGCTTGAGTCGGAGCTTCGCTGTCCTCTTGCGTAGCTGCCTCTTGGTCGGCTTGATTTGAAACCTCTTCCACGACCGCGACCTCTGTAGCCTGCACCTCTGTAGTTTCCACCTCTGTTGTAGCCTCGTTGTTGTCCTTGCTGTTGTCTTTCTGGATCCCTGTTTTCTTCTCGATTGTTCTCGTGTGCCTCTGCGTGCCAACAATCTCTTTGAACATGTCCTTGTTTCCCACAGTTGAAGCAAGCTCCTCTTGCTCTTGTATTAAACGTACTCACATTGCTTCTCTTTTCAGTTGGACCTCTGTTCATATTCTTTTCCTTTATTTTTGATTTCACGTAGTCGACTGTTCTTTGGGCTTCTGGTATTACATCAATGAAGTCACCTATGTAGCTGTAACTTGTCGGTAAAGCTTTTATCAGGTATCTCATCTTTTCTTGTTCATCTAAGTTTCCTCCTGCTGCTTTGAACTCGTTCACTGATTTTTCAAACTCTATGAAAAATTCTTCCACAGTATCGTAGTCCTTCAATTTGATTTCATCAATTTTATTTCTGCATAAAATTTGTAGGGCTGTGGACTGGGTAGAGTATATCTTATTAAATTGATTCATCATTTGGAGGGCTGTTTTACAATCAGCTATATATTCTAGTTGTTTATCTGAAATAGTACTCATCAATATTGTTCTTGCTTTCAAATCTCTTTTCTTCCATTCAGCTTCAGTCTCGTTCTCCAGTTTCAATCGAACCGCAGGTTCATTGCATTCTTTGTACTCTAGCAATGTCATCATTCTAATTTTCCAGCTCGAAAAATTTGTACCGTCGAAAATCGGCATTATTATATCTTCTACTCTCGCCTGGCTCGCCATCTGGATTTCTTCACGTCTTGTATTTTCTTGCACTTCACTTGCCCGTATACACGTGTGTCTAACCTACAAATCTGCCGCGTGCCCTCTGCCGCGTGCTCTATACTGTTTCTCAATTACGCGCCTCGCTTGCTAATTTTCATCGGTTGACATCGCACTTTCTCTTAATTATTTTCTTAACAATCGTTTTAGTTTTCGTAGTTTTTTTTTTTTTTTTGATTTTTTATCTTAGAGCGTATATTTTTCACTTCGGACCCTTTTTGTATTTGTTGAGTAACACTTTATTTATTTATTTATTTTATCAACCACGCTCTGCTACCATGTTGGAATTCTAATATACGATGGGTGAAATAAATGTATCTTGTTTTACTTTTTATTATATCATTATATTTATTAAATTGACTGTGTTAATACATAATCTATTTACTCTTAATGCCTTGTGTTTAGTTACACTACACGTTGAAGACTGTGCTCTCGGTAGGCGCGTTTTTCACACATACCTTTTCTCCCACACATACGTTCTTGCTTGCATGCTTACGTGAACGACCACGGATGTCGCCATCAATCACTCAGGAGTATAAGATTTAGACACATTCTAACAGAAAAAGGTCATCGAAATCGCTCTAACAGTGTCTCATGACCAGTCTGTAGTGGAGCGGGGATTTTCGGAAATTGCGGATTGCGGAAATTTGTATGATATTGGAGGAGAAACAAAATGGTGCAGCGTTATTTTCAGTAGGTGGAGACGCCAAGGCCGGGGGAAAGTCAACTTTGTTTTTTTAAATGGAACCCTACATTATTAATTGTGTAATTTTGGTCTAACTCAAAAATCAAAAGACTTTTGAATGAAATCATTTTTTGTGCGATATCGATTCTTCGTGATACTCAGCTGAACAATTAGAGATTTTTCAACATTTGAGAACATTTGACCTCTGAACTATCAAGTTTGGAGGAAAATTCCAAGAGACAAATAGTGCGTAATTTCATGCGAAATTTTTGGAGAATAATTGCAGATTTTTTTCAACCATTTTTTTTTTTTTTTAACGCAAATTAAGTAGTTGCAATAAAAAGTTATCGTAAAAAATTCTGCAACTATTCTCCACGAATTTTTGCAGGGAACTACGCACTTTTTGTCTCCTGCAATTTTTCTCTAAACTTAATAGTACAGAGGTGAAACGTTCTCAAAAGTTCAAAAATCTCTAATTGTTCAGCTGAGTATCATGAAAAATTGATGTCTCACAAAAAAATGTTCAATACAAAAGTCGTTCGATTTTTCAGGTAGAACAAAATTGTTTATTAAATAATATAGGGTTCCATTCAACAAAACAAAGTTGACCTTACCCTGGCCTTGGCGTCTTCAGCTATCGAAAATAATGCTGCACCATGTTTTTTTTCCCTCGATATCCTACAAGTTTCATCCGAAGTATTCTTTTGTATCGTGAATAATTTTCGAGATATCAGCCTGTAACACCTTATCTGCCTCATCCTGTATATGTATATAATACATATCGGGCATTCGACGCCAACTTGGACACCATTTGGCTTTTGCATCTCCGATTTTTGATATCTTTTCATGTTATAGTATCGGTCCGTGGGCAGTGGCGCCATCTCCCGGTCTTCTATTGGCCCTCACTCCAACGAGGGGCCTGAGCGCCCCGCTTCCCGTTCGTTTTCTCTTGGTGTGTCGTCACCAAAACTGTGTGTGCTATGGTGTGGATTGAAGGAGTGTTGAATAAGAATTAATAAATGGTATTAAACAAAAACGACCCCGATTTATAATTAATCTTCAGGTTACGGGTCCAACACGCTTCCAACGCGCGTAACAAGTAACGAAAAATAAAGGTAGAGTAATTCATTACTGAAGAAATAAAGACGGGAATGATAAGTGGAGAATCAGAGAATGGAGACGGTAGAGAGATAAAAGAGGAGAATAAAAACATTAAAGAGGGTAAGTACAAAAAATTATTATTCGAAGTGACTCGAAGAGAAGTGAAAGAGAGGAAAAGTGACAGCAACTCATGAAAATAAACAACGAGTTGATCGGGGAAATTCCGTGGGAACAGTTGGTAGCGTCCAAGATGGCGGGAAAATAGGCAAGCAAGAAATAAGCGGCAAAAGCCAAGATGGCTAAGCACGTGGTACCTTCCTAACGAAGGTGGCGCGCATGCTCATATCCACTACCCACAAACTTTTACGCCCGGTCGACGCAGAATAACAGAATGAATAAATAATAATCAAATAATTGATTGAAGTAGTTCAAGGCTTCAAATATTATATACGCGCACTAAGATCCATTTATAATAAAGATGAGAAAGACGACAAGAAAGAGAGAAAATAAAATGCTATAGCAAATTAAACATGAATTTCAGATAAACAAATCTTACAAAAACTATGGAAACACCTAATAGACAATTATGATCTCGACGCATCGACAGATGCAGAACAAATCAAAATAAGGCGGAAGGGAAAAGACAGAGTTCACATCAGACAGGGGAAAGGCCTGGTCTATATGCTAGGTAGAAAAAGAACCAAGAAATTAAATATATGTACATTAACAAAATACTCTGAGTGCGATTAGGGGGAAGTATACAGTAGAATCCGTTTATAATGACTTCGGTTAGTATGACATTTCGCTTATATTGACGTATTTTAAAATAACAATCTGGTTATTATGACGGATATTGTACATTTGTCGCTTCTTTTCACTCAAGCTCGCCGTGGCAGTCAATGTTTTGTTTCGGCGCCCACAGTAATGCACTGGTCGTCGAATGATATGCATCGATTGTTGTTTAATGTTGTCTAATACAGTTCTATATGTGATTCTAACTTTGTATTATAACATTGTGTTCAATTTCTTTTCTGTAGCTTATTCCAAAAAACGTACATATGATATTATTTCATATGAATATTTCATGCTGCTTACTATGACGCCCGAATAGTATGACCTGATTACCATTTCCCTTCAATATCATTATAAGCGGATTTTACTGTACTTGTGTTCAGGAATTTCACACCAATCGTACAGGGTAAACACAAGAGGGGTTTTGTGTTCAGGTTTCTCAATTGTTTGCTCATCCATCGTCTGGTCAAATTGTGTTTGGTTGCCCAGATGAGGGATAAAACACCATGGTCAATAAAACAAATCAAATGACTTGTCAAATTTAGGTGAATTCTTCACGAGCACCCAAAACTGGGCTGCACTCCAAGAGTGGCTTAATCTACAGGATACCCTAGAGAAACCAGCGGTGATGTCAAAAGGGCATCCAGAGGGCTCTCCACTAAAGAGCCTAAAGACAGATGAGATAGACGAGAGAAAAGAAGCGAAGATAGATGAGAACGAGACGAAAGAAGAAAAAGAGAGCAAGACAGAAGAAGACATAGAGAATGAGAAGGACGAAAAGAGGGAGGACGAGAAACAAGGAAAGATAATGATCAAACGAAGCGAATATGAGGCTCTAGTGGAGGCAATAAACAAAGACAAAAACAAACTAATGATTACAAAAATTGAGAAAACGAATATAACCCTCAATCCCTATAAATACTTTTCAAATAAGAGCAATCAGAATTCCTTACCACCTGAAAACAAAAGTAACCCAACAACTGAAGAGAGGCTAGATAAACAAGAGAAAGTGATCCGTGATCTAGCTAAAAGCGTTCAAATCTGCGATTCAAGCACTGCTCAGTCGTTGGAACAGTCTAAAAAGATACTAGTGGACAAAACGAAAGATTCAAAACAATGGATAAAATGAGAGAGGAACTGGACAGTGTTTCGAAGCTAGTTTCCGATGCAATGAAATACGATGAGAACGTTGATGACAATGGCGAGGATACGATGAGAAAAAATACTGAATCTAAAACTATGAGTGCTGATACCGTGGACAAGGGAGATTTGAGAGAGGAAGTAGTTAAAATAATAGAGGAAAAATTGAAAACAAACAGTAAAGTAGAGTAGGAAAATGAGGAAGATAGCTCAATGAATGAAATTGCCAAAGACGTGAAGAATACTTTAAAATTAGGAATGATAGCTAAAGCTGGTCATATCAAAAGAGACAAAGACACTAAATATGAATACTTCTATGATCTACTATAACCAGTTAGTTAAGATCACATGAACTCTTACACACAATTGACAACAAATATCCAGCTGAGTTGAGCGATAAAATCAAAGACGAGTAAGAGTTCAAAGCTAGAGATATAATAATAATCAATCATTTAGATAAAATATATCATTCCAAAGTCATTCAAATTACAGATCCTATCAAAATTCTAGAAGAATTAAAAATACTGAAAAACAGTGAAATTAACATCACGCCTCACGCAGCCAAACGAGCTATCTGGAACTTACAGTACAAAATAAATAAAGACTCAGCTGTTCAGTTCTGTGAAGACTTCGAAGATGCAATCAGGCTATACGAAAATTGGCCCGGAGCTAAACCCATAGATGATGAGGAAAAGGGAGACATATTCTTTGGAGCAATTGAAAACTCAGCTCCAGGTATCAAGAACCTGGACTTCATGTCGCAACAAGCCAGCGGTACAAGGATCACTAATCACAACCTAAAAACATTAATGATACAGAAAGAGGCCTCAAGGAAACAGGCAGTTTTTGGAGAAGGTGCGGTAAGAGCTGCAAGCATGACGAAAAAAACAACTGATCGCTGTTTTAAGTGTGGAGACAGTGTTCACCATGGGAATAACTGTTCTCACAAAGGATAAGGTCCAAAATGCTACCGATATAACAGGTTTGGACATAAAAGCTTCGAGTGTATACACAAGATGAAGAAGAGAGCAACAAGAAACTTCGAAGGTTAAAGGGACAATAATTCAAAACAATACTCAAAGGGCTCAGGTGGAACAAACAAATTCAGGAATTTCCTGAAAAGGAAAGCTAACGATGAGAACTCCAAAGATGGAAAAAGGAGTAAGTACGAAGGAAAGTAAGAAGGCCATACTTAGAAAAATGACAGAAACCAAAACGATAGTGGCAGCAAGAAGAATAGGCAACAGAAGTCGGACAAACCAACGGACTAGAACAGTCCAACCAAAGGTAAGACGACAATAAGAGAGAAAGACGAGCCAATTAAAGAAAACATGTACATAAATACAAATAAAACTAAATTTATTGGAGAAAAAAGAATGATTACGGAGTTCATAGCAGATTCTGGTGCTACCGATCACCTAACCAACTCGAAATTGGTGTTCAAAGCTTTCGACAATACTCGCAGAGGAGTTATCAAATGCGCTAAAAAAGACGAGTCAGCTGACCTAAGATCAGAAGGTGAAGGTGTTATAGAAATAGAACTGAAGGATGGGAAAACAGTAAATATCGAAAGTGTCGTGTAGGGGAGACTGGGGAGGTTTGACCATACGGGAGGTTTGACCATGTGTGCTTTTCTCTGCAATGACGCTGAAATAAATTGCGCCATCGCGTGTTACAAATTCATAACTTCAACCAAAACAAAATGCATGTGGTCGTCAACTGTTTGAATCGCAGAGAAAGTGTTACTAGGTGATTTCCTGAAAAAGCGAAAAAATTTGTTGTTTTTGCCCGCTGTTCATAAGGATATACGTAAGTAACTATGAATATTTTACTGAAGTATTAAACCACAGATTTACTCAGTGGAATGTCCTCTAAAAGATTCTGCATGTGATAGATTTATGAGATTGCTGAATTGAATATTTTTTAGTGCTATAACTGAAAAGCGAGGTTAGGGAGGTTTGACCCATGCACGATGGTGGGGTTTGACCATACAATTAATTGCGAAATATCATTTAATGCTTATAGAATGCCGTTTGTGTGGAAATCTAAGGGAAGAAGCCGAAAAAAAGTACCTGCTGAAGTGATGAAAAATGCAGTGAAGCGTGTTCTGGAAGGTCAGAAAAGTGTCGCCGGAGCGGCGAAAGAGTTTGAGATCGATCGGAAAACTCTAGGACGTTACGTTAATAAAGTACAGAATAATCGAGAGACTTCCTTCGTGGCTGACCACGTGTCTTCTCAGATATTTTCAAACGAAGAGGAAATGTTATTAGAGAAGTATTTGATACATTCAAGCAAGCTCAACTACGGGTTATCTCCGCAGACTGCGCGAAAGTTCACTTATCAGTTTGCTGTTGCGAATAATAAAAAGTTGCACGCGAATTGGGAAAAGAATAAATCAGCGAGTTACGATTGGCTTCGTGGATTTATGAGCAGACACCCTGGTTTATCATTACGAACCCCTCAAGCTACAAGTTTGTCACGGGGGACGGCATTCAACCAAACTACGGTGAACGAGTTTTTCAGCAATGTAAAATCAGCATTTAGTAAGCATGCATACGGTCCGGAGGCGATCTTCAACATCGATGAGACTGGCATAACTACGGTACAAAGGCCAGGTAAAGTTATCGCACAAAAAGGTGAAAAACAAGTGTCTCGCGCGACTTCCGCTGAAAGAGGAACCTTGGTCACAATGTGCTGTGCTGTCAGCGCTATCGGTACGTCAGTTCCTCCTTTTTTCATCTTTCCACGAAAGCGCGTAAGTCCCCGTATGTTCATCGGAGTTCCTCCCGGTTCGGAAATTAGCGCACATGATAGTGGATGGATGACCGCAGAGAATTTTGAAAAGTACTGGTTACACTTTATTAAATATACCAAGTGTTCCAAAACTGATCCGGTAGTGGTGATTTTTGATAACCATGAGTCGCATATTACACCCAAAGGATTACAAATATGCAAAGATAATGGAATAACATTGGTTACCTTACCACCACATACTAGTCACAAGCTACAGCCACTTGACAGGAGTGTTTTTGGTCCATTTAAACATTTCTACAATGCTGCTGCTGACGATCATATGGTGACTCATCCGGCGGAACCAATCACGATCTATGATATTCCAGCATTGGCAGCACAGGCTTACCCGAGAGCCTTCAATCCGATGAATATACAAAAAGGGTTTGCCTGTACTGGAATCTATCCATTCAATTCAAACATGTTTGGTGAGGAAGATTTTCTCAGTTCATACGTAGCTGATCGGCCTGATCTACTTCAATAGTTCCCGCAGTATCGGTTCCAAACGAAACGATTGCAGCTAGAGACGCCAGACCATCGAAAGAATCCTGTTCAAGGCAGTTGTGGCCCGAAACTGCGTTAACTATTGTGCCGCCTGAAGAACTCAGACCATTTCCAAAAGCAGGAGCCCGAAAAAGGACGAGCTCTCGCAAAAGAGTGCAAAGTCGTGTACTAACGGACACCCCTGTTAAAACAGCCATAGAAAAAGCATACCAAGAGCGGCAAGAAAAAAAGAAGAAAACAGAAGAGTTGAAAAACCAGAGAGCCGCCAAGAAAATTCATCCCACAAGGGTACCAGGGGAAAAAAATCAAAAAAATAAGGGTCTGGTACCATTTTACCATTTATACTCGTACAAGTTACCTACGTGTGAAGTGTTAGTTACGTAAAAATAAAAATATGTGCAATGATATTCTGATTCTGGTCCTCATTTATCTTTTGGTCAAACCTCCCACAGCCCTGGTCAAACCTCCCGTATATGGGGAGGTTTAACCACCGTTGCACGCGCCAATAACACTGAAGATTATTTTTGTTTGAGTGGATGAAAAATTATCAAATAATTCAGGTACATTCTGCATAGTACTCTTGAAGATGACATAGCATTGCGCAAGCCTATAATTCAAGTATGACGACAAGCGAGACGATGCAACAAAAACGTGGTCAAACCTCCCCAGTCTCCCCTACTCAGAATCATTGACAGAAAATTTATTGTCTCTTAGTAAATTTGCAGAAATAGGTTTAGGGATTTATTTAGACGATGAGAAAATAAACATAGTAGACAGATAAACTGGATAATTATTTATAGAAGGAGTATATAAAAGACCGTACTGGATACTTGAACTACAAATAAATAACGAGAGGAACGAGAGTACAGTAGCTAGACGGATGATTGCGAACTTCACCGAAAAGGAGCCTGAAACGAAAGGATGTCGTACTAGGAGTATGACGAGGAATAAAACTACCTCTAACGGCAAAACTGAAGAGACTCGAGATGAGACACAAAAAACTTGTCAAGATGAAAAGGATGAAAAACTAAGCGAGAAAGTAGAAACCATAGCGACTGGAGAAAGTTCCAAGGATGAGAATGGAATTGGAATAAGGAAAGTTCCATATGAACAATTCAACTTCGATTTCACGATTTGGGATCGTAAATTCCAAGACCTTGATGAGTTACCATATACTGATACAGACGGAGACGTGTCACCTTTCGCCCTTGATAATGAGAACTTTGAGAGAAACAACAGAGCCCTATTGTGGCATGTTAGGTTTGGTCATGCTTCGGTGGCATATCTTAACCCTAGATCGGTACACTTATTTTTTGCCCTTACTACGGTACACATGGGTCTGTGATACCCGGCGAACGAAACGCGCTGTAACTCCGAACCGAGTGAACCGATTTTATTAGAATACTAGTGAAATCGATACACCAGACTGTAAGCTACACGTAGAAATAGGCAGAAAGTAAATCCGATGGTCAGGTGAGAAGTTACAAGGGGTAGAAGGAGAGTTAAATCGAAAAACGACAAAAAATCATAGTTAGCTCAAATGGGCTCTGGGTACGAGAGACCCATGTGTACCGGTCTAGGGTTAAGGCACTTGACTTCAAGTCAAGTTTCCACAAAATAAAGAACTGAACGATGTGATATTCGACGAGACAGTTCTAGACTGTGAAGTATGCAAAATAGCCAAGTTCAACAAGCTGGCATTTCCAACGACGAGAAGAAGGGCAACGCAACCACTACAGATTATTCACTCCGATACGATGGGAGTGATAAATCCAAAGGGGTACAGATTCATTTCGGTCTTTATAGATGACTATTCCAGATTTGCTATGGCATACTCCATAAGAGCTAAAAGCGATACAGGCAAATGTCTTGAAATGTTTGCTAGGAGTGCGAGAAACCCAATGGATACGATGCAAAAGTCTGTTATCTACGGTCAGACCAAGGTACAGAATACACCGGTGGATATACCGTAGAGGTATTGAAGACGTTAGGTGCTGAGTCTCAGCTGTCGAGTTCCGACACTCCAGAACACAACGGAGTGGCTGAAAGGTTTAATCAAACAATTCAAAAGAAGGTGAGATCTTATATGTATGATGCGAAACTACCAGAAAACCTTTGGGACTTAGCTGTGACAGCTGCCGTATACGCCTATAATCGCACACCGTATAGATCAAATGACATGATTACTCCGTTAGAAAAATTTTTACCCCAACACAACTTTACAATAGACCAACTCAAAAGATTCGGATGTCTAGCATACACAAAAGTACAAAGAAAGACTGGTCCAAGGTTTAGGTCAGAGCCATAGGACTTCGAGTGATACTTGTTGGATATACCCCAACCGGATACCAATTCCTGAAACCTGAAGACGGGAAATATTACGAGAGCAGACAAGCTAAATTCAATGAGAGGTTGGTGTATGGAGATAAATACGGTAAAGATGGTATTAAAGATTTACCACAAGAAGAAGGAAAAATTGACGAGCAAAATTGGTTTCTGAGTTTCACTAAAAAAGAGGACGGGTCTAAAGAAGCGTCCAAAACGAAGGGAGAGTCATGTAATCAGGAAAAAGAAACAAAGAGAGGAAGAGGCAGACCAAGGAAAGAAAGGAAAATAAAGAATCAACCGAATGTGACGAGAGACATTTCAGAACGCATTCACGACTCAAATTTCATTAATTTAGCTATCAATGGAAATTTGAGGGAGAAAGCTACAAATTTGTGTTGTCTGGCTGAAGAAGACGGGTCTGAAACAGATAAAGCAAATTATGAGGTATATTATGCTTTGTTGTCCAGCATAACAACTGATCCAGCAAACTATGAACAAGCAATGCGCTCAGCAGACAAAGAAGAGAGGAAAAGAGCGATCAATGAAGAGCTGAGGTCAATGGACAAGAATCAAGTCTGGAAACTGGTAAATAGGCCAATGAGCACCAACAAAAATCAGAGAGCAAATATCATCGATTCTAAATGAGTCTTCAAACAAAAGACTGAAGCAAATGGAAAGGAGAGATAGAAAGCAAGACTGGTGATACGTGGATTTAAGGACAGAAATGTCTATGAACTTAGTGAAACCTACGCACCAGTGTCAAGACTGACCTTAGTGCGTGCAGTTGTCTCAATAAGCAACAAATACAATTTGGATGTTTGTCAGTTAGATGTAAAAACCGCCTTCCTCAACGGTGAGTTAGATGAAGAAATATATACGGAAGTACCTGAAGGAGTGGAGTTAAGTGATAAAGAGAAAAGGTTAAAAGTGTGCAAACTTGAAAGAACTTCATATGGACTCCGAGTCAGTCCAAAGAAGTGGAATGAAAAATTCACCAAAGTAGCGTGTAGCTTAAGGTTGCAAATTTCAGACTTAGAACCCTGTTTGTTCATCCGGAAAAAGGGCAAGAAAATACTGATATTACTGCTTTATGTAGATGATATTCCACTGGCCGGAAACGATGAGAAAAAATTAGAAGAGGTGAAGAATCAGCTGAGTCAGGAATTCGAAATGACGGTCATAGGCGAGCCTAAAGAGTTCCTAGGTATCTCTTTAAAACGAGACAGAAATAATAACGTGATTGAGTTAGGTTAGGAAAAGTACATTCAGAAATTGTTTACAAGATTTGGTTTTGATCAATCACACCCTCAAAGAACTCCGATGCTAACTACTCAAGCAACAAACCATACAAGAAAGATGAGAGAAAAAGATACCAACAATTAGAAAATTTACCCAGACGATACAAAGAGTTTGCAGTATCGCGAGGTAGTAGTGAGCTTACTATATCTGGCTGGAGCAACTAGACCAGACATTTCGTATGCTGTGAATGTTCTGAGCAGACATCAAATAAGTCCTACCCTGGAAGACTGGGGAATGGTGAAAAGAGTATTCAGGTATCTAAGAGGGACCATAAATCTTAAGCTGAAATACACTGATGAGTCTGACGAAATTGAGAGTTTCTCGAATGCGAGTTTTGCTGATTGTGAAGGCTCACTTACCACGTGTGGATTTTTGGTCAAGCTACATGGTGACACGATTACGTGGAAGACTCTATGTTGAATGTATAGCTTCGTAGTCATCTTTTGGAAGTGTGTATGTGTGTGTGTGTGTGTGTGCGCATGCGCGCTCGGGTCGTCGTTGCCTTGCTGCACTTGAGACTCACTACTTGTTGCACTCTAGCAGAGAGCAAATATATTAGAAATATAATCAATATTAGATGATCTATCAATAAAGACAGTTTTTAACTTTATATTAGTGTTAACTAAGTTATTCAATTGAACCTCGGCATCCACAAATAACCCATCCATCACTCTCAAATAAAACTACGTAGCATTATCCACGTGCCACGCCGAATATGTGGCTATGAGCATTGCTAGTCAAGAAATGCTCTCAGTAGTCTAGTCAAATGTTATTTTTTTTCGCTACCAGGGGCCTCAAGTTTTTACGTTATGTTCCTGAGCTTAGAAAGAGAGAGTGTATCCTTCTATTGTGTTCCTCTCTGTCTTTTTGCTCTTCAGCAGTCCTGCTCCCTCCATCTATATATGCTCGAAGGTACCATCGATAACACCCACAATGTTTGGAAAGCCCCACTTTTCCCCAAATTTAGCCAAAATTTTATCAGTTATTTCCGGCCAGTAAACAAACTTCTGTGCGCTGCTATATAAAGCATCCGTCACCCTTCTTACAGCACGAACTGCAGTTGCTCGCCCAATGCCAAATCTTTTATAGACTGATCTGCAAAACAATACATAATTGAAAAAGCGATCATGATTTTACCGATCATAGGTTTTTACCTGTACAAGTCAGGCGTTGACATAACCTAGAGAGCAACTAAAAATTGTTTTGTTGTATCAATTCGTGGCTGTCTTCTTCTATGTTCTGGAGATTTCAGTATTTGATCTCATTCAACACAAACTGTGCTGTTGCTCTTGTCACTCGGAAATGTGCTTGAAATGCATCATCGGAGCATTCATCGATGACTGTTCTGATGTACACTTCGCGAGGTTGATTCTGAGCCGGAAATGAAAATCAGAAAATTTACTAGACTGATTGTTACTAGACACGTAGCTAGACAGTCTGCTGCAAAACACGAGCTGTCTGCTAAGTTTCGAAAAAGATCACCTCGGAATGGCGTCACTCGGTGTCAGACTCGGTCTAGCAGACAGCTCCTGCTGGTTTCGCAGTAGACTGTCTAGCTACTTGCCTAGTAACAATCAGCCTAGTAAATTTTCTGATTTTCATTTCCGGCTCAGAATCAACCTCGCCAAGTGTAGTTTAGAACTCTGGGCCTTAAAACACGAGGGCCACAAACAAAGAAGCCTCCCAATAAACAGTGACTGGTATATAAAATGTTTTAACAGTGTTTTTACGAAGTGTTGGTCACGTTTAGTTAAGGGTAAGTCATAACCTTTTTTATACGCGAAAATGTTCGCGTGATATACTTATATTTAGCTGTTAAGTAAGATTGTGATTTCAACCTTTCTCTTATACGTTGTAGTTGCACGTTTAAGATACCCGTGTCTCCGACGTATCTTAGTATTGAAATATAAACGATCATTGGAATCATTTCTTAAGCGTCCCATTACCCAATAAACATGACTAGTTGATCAAACGTATAAAATTCCTGCCGAGAAAACGTTGAGTTTCTGCGTTCCAGATACTCCCGACTACACAGTTGGAAAATTTGATAAATATCCACATGATAAACGAAAATTTGTATGTCTAGCTGAGATACACGTTTGAAACACAAGCCTGCATTAGCTCGCTCTAGTGACTAGTTAATAAACACGGAACGGTTATCGACGCTTACCCATTCAACCGCTTGGGGTTAGTTTAAGATGGTGGGAGTATCTTAATCGCGAGAGGAGATCACCTCCTGGTGGCAGCCGCACGAAGCGCGTTAAAACATTTTTAAAACGTGTAGTAAATGTATCTTATATGGGGTATTCCACGCCAAATCGACCACTTTTAAACCCGACCGCTTTCGATTTGGCTGAAATTTTGTTTTGTATCCTTCTGTATCCAGAAAAAGTGAAGAAGAATTGATAGCCCAATAAACAGGACTTGTTGCATATTCGTTCAATAAACGTTGTATTGGTATAGAAATGGTTTGGGGTACATCAATAAACGTTAATTCGATACTATTTTTCGTCAAACGTTTAAATGTACGCTGACGTAATCGAATTTTCAACATTATGGTAAATCAGACGGTTTATTATTCGTTGAGAATACAAATCATGTTTACGAATAATATACGATTTATGAGCTTTGATTTTATATATTTATTGTACCTTTATTGTACGTTTATTCTTCTAAGTTATTGTATTCATTTATCTTAAGTGTATCAATATTCGGTATCATAAACGTGTCACTTGATGTTCCTGCTCACATCTGACTGTTACGTTTGATATGCGTATGAAAGTCGAGTAAAATGTTACATTTTTAGCAGATGAACGTATCCGACGAGTTAGGTGTAACAATTTTGAAATCAGCAAACGCAGTGACGGTAAACTACCTTTCTTACGCGAAAACACAAATAATTTAATATACGTTGTTTATCCACGCAATTCTGATATATTTAATATAACATTTATCTTACGCTTCCAACTTCAGTATAATATGCGTTTTCGTATGACGTTTACACTTGAAATAGACTGTAATTATGTTCAGTATGCGTGCGGACCCAATAAACATACACCAGTTGAAATGAAACCCATTGTAACATATTAGATCGATTTAAATCGTTCATCCTTCAGAGTTATTATACGTATTTTGATGTACATACGTAGGTTTAAAGTACGTAGGTTTAAAGTATACGTTTGTTAGTCGCAAACTAAATCTAATACATGATTTCAGTTTATTCATCGTATGAAATTAATCGCCAATTGATGCACTGATCGTTGTAGAAGATCGGATATTGAACGTTCATTTACATACGTATAATTTGAATGCGTAAATTACGCGTAATTAACGTTTATCAAAATTGTTTATAATATCAGCCACTATGGAAAAATTTGAGCATTTGCAGAAAATGTCAAAGTTTAATATAATAAAATGGAAAAAAAAATCAAAAATGGTAATCATCGGGAAATTTTTGACTTTTTCAGAAAATGTAAAGAAAAATTGAGTGAAGGATTTTTTCTGGAAATGGAGAGAGGAAATTTTCTGGAGGAATCCAATAGATTCAGTACAGTACGAAGAGCCGATACTACGCATTGATCCGACATGTCAATTTATTTTCGCATGTAGACAATGGTAGACATACATCAACATGCTTTCAGAAAACAGTTGGCACCAAAACATTGCTTGAGACGCTTGAATAATCTTTCCATTAATAAATTACACTACAGGCGCTCTGAGCGCTGTAGTGTTAATGGAACGCTTTTTGAGCACGCGCAGGTTTCAGCGCTTTGAGTGAATAATGAAACGCGCTCTAAGTCTTGACTATGTTACTTAGCTGACAGACTTGAACTGTTACCAATTAAAACTGTATTTACAAAACTGGATTATTTATCAATCAATCCACACAGCACACAGTCATCCGCCGGATGTCCTACGGATGTATTTTACGTCCGTAGCAGATATCCCGAGAATATCTTGATAGATTCTATCGACATACGCAGAATGTTTTGAGGACATCCAAATGTCCGCTTTCCAGATATCCGTAGGATTGTATTATGGGACATCTTGTGGATAATTGTGCACGTCCTACGGACCGCGGTCATACGTTATACGGATATTTACCTGTATCCTAGGCTCATCCGTATGACATTCATCAGATGTCAGGTTTTTAAAATAGAAATATCATTTATCTATAAAAATACAATCGATTACAAATACATAGTGGGAACGGAGAGGAAAGATATTTTGATCAAAAAGATTGACGAGGTTTGCATTAAACACTGCAGTACTCTACATACATATAGTCTTTATTGGTCATAGATACTTCGTAATACAAGTAGACTTGAGAGGTATAGTACTTATTACTAGTCAGTTTCGATCCCGAAGCTAATATGAGGAGTAAATAGGTTTGGTCTTATCAAGTAACAAAGTTACTTTGCTTGCGAGAGAAGTTTCGCGCGGACACCGCGGTGCTCGCCCGCAGCCGCCTGACTCTGATAGCAGGCTACTGATGATTCTGATGAAACGTATGTATTTGAGATATCTCAGAGATGTCGAAAATGGCCGAGTGAAATGAATAGGATATCCTACGGATGTCTGAATAATCTTGGACATATCGACGGCTGCGGAGAAAAACTGGCTATCTCGAGTTAGGCTTGAATGACCGGCTATTTCGAGTTTCGTTCGGAGAACCGGCTATCTCGAGTTATGGTTGAAGAGCCGGTTATCTCCAGTTTTGCTTGGAAAAGCGGTTATCTCGAAGTCCGCTTGGAAAACCGGCTATCTCGGGTAATGGTTGAATAACCGGCTATTTTAGGGGCGCTGCAATGTCAAAAACCAAATTGGTAAATAACGGACACCCTAATATATATATATATATATATATATATATATATATATATATATATATATATATATATATATATATATATATATATATATATATATATATATACATACATACATATATTGAAACGTTATTATCTCTTGTCTATCGTTTAATTTATAACGATATTATACTTTTCAATGAAACGTTTTTTTTTATTTTATTGTTCCGTTAATTATTATTATTTTTCTTGAATTTATTTAATATGAGATTCTGTCTCGGGGCTACTTGAGTAAACCGGTATAGGCTAGCTGATTTTCTTATTGTAATTATTATTAATTATTATTCATTACCTACGCTACTGCTGATCTGAGATCGTTAGTAGTTGTAATGATATAGTTATTCGTTTTAAGACTTTGTCTTATAGGAAAAAGGAAAATTTCATTAATTGCAACCTCGGAGTAAACTCGTCGGTGTTAATTAATGTAACAAATTGTTTAATCGCAACCGCGAAGTATAAAACTTGTTGGTGTTGATTAATAGTAAGGATTTTTAAATCGTAGCCGCGAAGTATTTCTACTTGTAAGCGTTGATTCAATTATAGAGGATTTTTGATCGTAGCCGCGAAGTATTTTACTTGTAGGCGTTGATCAATTGATAAGGAGTTTCTAATTGTAGCCGCGAAGTATTTCACTTGTTGGCGTTAATTAGATGAGGGTAAATTACCTACTCTTTTTCAATATGTTTTTTGAATATCGTCGAATTTTATCTTTTATTTTTCTTTTTGATTTTTCTTTGATATTTGAGATCTTTTCTTTTCAATTTTTTTGATGGTTCCCCATCCCGAGTCGTGAAGCGTGCTTGCTTTTATAGGCGTTCTCCCCTCTCTACGGTCAGTTGTTTACCCCAACTATTGCGCAATCTCTAGTTACCCGTACTCTTTATTTCGAAACATATTATATACTCTATTTCAATAAACTTCGACGATCTTATTTTATTGATCGAAACTCATAATCAATTATAAACATGATACAATGTTAATATCGTTTCATTGCCCCCTTAGATTCAGGGCCAAATAAATTATAATTATTTATTTGTACTGAATTCGTACATACAAGTTATTTTATAAATCAAAACATAAATCTTCTTATTCTTCCTTACTACTAATACATTTTTTTTTTTATTTTAATAAATTACTTGAATCAGAAATTAAATTTTTGCATTTGGTCTTATCTTACACCTAAATCCTTACAAAAATGTTATATATAAATTTAAAAAATTTTTTTTTTTTTTTTTTATATTATTCCTAATCCTAAAGGGTCGCTATTTTCTAAAACTTCAGGTAATTCCACCTGGTAATCATCGTCACTTATCTCTCCAAACAATTCTCTTTCTTTTTCTTTTCTTTGTCTTATTTCTTCTCGTCTTCTTTCATTCTTCCAATCTCTTTTCTTATCCTCTTCGTCTTCACATTTCCAATCGTCAATACTCCCGTATATGTGTATAATTTCTTCTTTTTGTTCCTTTGTCAATTTATCATATTTAAATAAACGATAGGTCCTTGATTTTTCTTTTTCTTCAATTTGTAATTTATATTACTTCCATTTAGAAAGTATCTGTTCTGTTTGTTGTTCTATGTCTTTTTTATGAATTTTTTTAGTTTGTATTTTCTTTGTGTTTGTGAATTTATGTTTTGGATTGACTCTGCTCATCCATTTGTGTTTTGGGTACATAATTTTATCTTGTTCTTTGTTTGAGATTCTTTCTTCCTCTTTTACTTCTCCTTGGGATCCTATGTCTCTCGTCACTGGGAATTGGCATCCTTTCTCTTTTTGTTAAATCTTAACTTTTATGTTATACATTTTTTTTTTTACCTTATAAATAGAGACTGAATTGATTACACATCTAACTTATTCTCTTAATTTTCTAATACTGATCTATTATAATATCTTTTGAATAAACTAATATGGAATCTTCCTCTGTCTTGATTACTTGCCTCGTTTAATAAACCAAAAGTCGTTGGTTCAATTTGTCTCGTTAATCTATACGGACCTTCATATATTGACATAAATTTTGCTAATTTCTTTTCAATAGGATTGGATACATTTAGTGCTCTAATTAACACCTCATCTCCTACTTGAAATTCTTGTAATTTATGTTCTGTATTAAATTTTTCAGCTCTTTTTCTACCCTTGTTACTTATCCGTTCTCGAGTCAAAACTAGCTCCCTTTGATACATCTCAGGTTCTATATTTTTTTGTAATTTAAGATTAAACCAGCTTTCCCAATACCGAGTTGGCTTCGGAATTCATTTAAGCCAATCGTCAAGTCCAATTTCCATTTCCATTTCGTTCCTTTCTTGATCAGTTTTAGTAATTCTATCGTAGAATGTGCCTGCGATTTCTTAGTACACGGTATATCATTATTAATTTTCAATTTGTGTTCCCATGAGTCACTACCTCTAGGTATTTTTCGGGAAATCCTTTTATATTTCCATATTAAATTTTTGAATTGTGATTTTTGCTCCTCATTCAATATTTCGCTATTATTTATTTTTTTATTTATTTCTTCTTCTGTGATTTCATAATTTGGATCATCTTCTTCGATTTTCATTGCCGTTATTACATTTTCTTCATTATCGCAATTTAATTCATTAGAAATTGAACACCCGATAAATGTTACTGATGTATTTTCCGCGTGTGTTTTCGCTGTCAGCGTACTAGCTTCAAAGTCAAGTAAACACTTCAAATCGTTTAGGACATCTATTCCTATAATATAACTGTGTATTAATTTAGGGATTATTAATAAATTGATATCCTTTTGGGTTTCTTTCATCTTAAGTGTTATCAAGATTTGTTTTCTTATTCTCAACGTTTTATTTCCTGTTGCTAATTGCAAATTCGTATTATTAACCGGTAATATTTCGAATTGTCCTAATTCTTTGATATGATCATCAAACCATTTTTCATTTAAACACGATACCTCACTTCCTGAATCTATCAATGCATTTACGTTTACTCCGTTTAATTTAATCTTAATTATCGGACATTTACTTTTATTTATTAATTTATCTTGATTCATGTCAGAATCATTTTTGTCTTCGTCCATTAAGAATTCTTTTGGATCTGGAAATATTGAATTTATTTCACCCGTTATAATAATCGGATCATGAGTGCTAACCGGGGTATGGTTATCTTGAATTTTAATTCTTGTTTCATCATGATCCCCTTGCATACCCCTATCTAGTTTTCCTGTTCATAGTTTTCTTGCTCGTTTTTTAATTGAGTATCGTTTGTACTTGTACTCGCTATTTCTATATTATTCGTCTTAAAAGTCCTTGTTGGTTGTGTTTTATTGCTCACATTAGATTTAAATCGATTTTGATCTCTGTTTACATGAGTATCGCGATCTCTGTCAGCTTGACTGTTTACTCTCGGCGTTGCGTCTTTACTTGAACTCGCCTGCGTCGCGTCCTTGTTGTAATTTGGTTTACGCGTATTATCAAATTTTTCGAGTAGCGTAATTAACGCGCTCAAATCTTCGACTCCTCTTGTTAATATCGCGTTGTAGATAGTATCATTAAAGCGTCATTTTATGTTTAAAATCTTTTGCCGAATGATATTTTTGAATAGCATATTCCACGCGAGTTAACGCTCCGTCAGGATAATAAGATCCGAACTCTAAATTACGTCGTATTTTTCTCTGAGTTTCATCACTCCAAAATTTACTTGCGAACTTCCTTTTAAATGATTCAAAATCATCTGTCGGTTTTTCCATTATCTCCCACCATTCGCGAGCTATACCTTGTAGGCTTTGTGTAATCATTATCATTTTATCACGATTATTTAAGTCTTGTGCCTGACAGAAGGCGCGGTTCAGTAGCTTATCAGATATTTCCGATATTTGGTCGGAACTTCGACGATTAGGACTCATAAAAGCATCATCATCCTCTCCCGTTCATCAGTTCTCAGCTCACTAACTAAATGCTCATTATGCCTCTGTCACTAGTGCCCATCCTCCTTGTTCTGCAACTGATCTGATACAAATCCTTCGTTCTCCTGAGCCTGTTGTGCATTACCGCTTTTCATTTTCGCCTATTCATGTCCCTCAAGTTATTTCCATTCTCATCTCGTATCTGTCGAAGTCGCGCGGAGAAAGCCCTGATGGCGTTAAACTGGGTTACCTCAGAGATATCTTGCCTATACTCGTGCCTATGTTAGTTAGGCTGTTTAATGCTTCGTTGCGCCTTCGATTTTTCCGAGAGTCGGGAAGAGAGCTTATGTAGTACCCTTAAGTAAGAAATTTCTTCCTGACTCTGTTTCCGATACCCGGCCAGTTGCTAACCGTTCGCATCTATCTAAGGTCCTTGAAAAAATTGTTGCTTCACAACTAATCTCCTATCTCGAGCTCAACAATATCCTTGATCCATCCCAGGCTGGTTTCCGCAAAGGTCACAGCACGCAAACGGCCCTACTTAAGGTTCTTGATTATGCGAGAAAGGCCATTGACAATCGTTGTGTCACGGTTTTGCTTTTGTTTGATTTCAGCAAAGCATTCGATAGTATTAACCATAGTTTGTTACTCGCCAAGCTCAAGTGCTTAGGCTTCACAGAAAATGTTCTAAGATGGTTTCACTCGTATCTGACTGGTAGAACACAAGCTGTGCAGGACTTATCAGGTGGTCATTCCGCTTTCCTGAGTAATCTTTCTGGCGTCCCTCAGGGCTCAGTCCTCGGTACTCGGTCCTCTCCTTTTCCTTATCTCCATTAATGATATAGGGCTTGCGCTCAGGAATACGAGCCACGTGATTTTCGCCGACGACTTTCAAATATTTTTGCGCTCGTCACCGAGAAATATGCCTGCCGCGATCTCTAAGCTCACTGAGGACGCGGATGCTGTATCGCGTTGGGCGACCGATAATGGCCTTCTGCTTAATGCTGCTAAAACGAAAGCTATAGTTCTCGGTAGCTCTGCCTACCTTAAGCAGCTATCATTCTTGGGACTGATTCCTCCCATTGTAGTAAACGGAGTAGTGGTGCCCTATGTGGATACTGTTAGGAACCTAGGCGTCCACTTGTCGGCGGATCTCACTTGGAATGCTCATGTAGCTCAAGTTTCCAAGAAAGTCTATGCAACGCTGTATAAACTTAAGCATCGTGGTGGTATCCTATCCCCGCAGGTCAAGACTATGCTGGTCGCTGCCTTAATTCAGCCGCACATTGACTACTGTTGTGTTGTCTATCATGACCTGTCACTATATTTGAATATTAAGCTTCAGCGGCTGATGAATTACGCGATCAGGTTCATTTTTGGTCTGCGTAGGGATGTTCATATTACCCCTTATCGGTTGAAGATGGGTTGGCTCTCGGTTGCTAATCGGCGTGTGTATTTCCTGGGCTCAGTTCTGTTCCAGGTCCTCACCATCTCCATCCCACCTTACCTGCGTAAACTTCTCATAGATCCGGACCCAGATACTCGACGTTCAGTCAGGCTTGTGGGCTCCCAGGCAGAGGCTTCGCGCACGCTCGCCATTCCTATCCATCGTACCGCCACCTATCAAAACTCACTTGCGTTATCAGCCTCCTACTTTTGGAATGAGCTCGATCCTTCCATCAAAGATTCGCCCACGATCGAAGCTTTTAAAAGCCGCTTATGTGCACATTTGTTATCTGGTGAGGTTAGTTCTGCTTCCGGCTCTTCTCGATCTAAGCTTCAATGTAGCCTTAGTCTTTAAGCTAATTTGATATAATTTGTAACTTGAGTCTATTTTTGAATTTTTAATATGTTAAGTTTCGTACTTTTTCCTTCTCTTGTCATCTTTATACTGTTTATGTTCCATTTTTCTTTTTTTCTTTGTCTGTATCCTTGCCTTTCGGCTCTGTTAAGGGCTATGGCATAATAAAATGATATCTATCTATCTATCTATCTTTCGGGGGTGGGGAGGGGACTCTCTCCCTCTCTCGGGTTGTTCGGGGGTTGTGGCGTCCGACCGGATCTGCCAGGAACCTCGCAGGAAATCCACGCGGAACTTGAAGGCAGTAATGGCATCAAAACCAAGAATGCACCGGTACTGGACCGTTGGAGCGAACTGGATGGTGACGGGGCACGTACGCCGACCTATGCCGAGCGGCAGCTCCATCTCACCGATCACGGAATCTACGGCACCGTTGGAGTAGACGATGTCGCTTGCTTGGAGGGGGGCGGAGTTGGGGCATGAGGTCGCGGAACTCGGGCATTGCGGGGCCGCCCACGTACGTACGACTGGACCCTGGGTCGAACAGGGAACTCAATTGTCGCCCGGCTATATCCACCGTAACATAGTACCGGGGGTCTTTGGGGATTCCGCGGAAGGGGGAGGTGTTCGCGGCCACTCTCTCTTTCGGGGTTGGTCCTCTCACTACGAAGCAATAACTACTACCTACCGACCTACTGATTCCCGCTCGTGTTTCCCGGTGCGGTTCCCGCACAGCGGCTACAGTTGGCATCTGTAACCGGGGGGGTTCGACACCGAGAACACGCGATGTACGAGGGAAGGGGGGGGGGGGGGGGGGGGGGGGGCGAGACAGTCTCTCACGAAGTGGCCGGGGTTGAAGCACCAAAAACAGCCGGCGGTGTACCCGGTAGGCACCGCGTTACCGGCGGGCGCGGCCGGTTGACTTCCTGCGGGCTGTACAGGCGCTGCAGCCGATGGGGTACCAAGGGAAAGCGACATCAGGAGAGGGGGTGATGCACTCGGGGTGGGAGCGAGAGTAGACTCGGTACCACTCTCCTTATTGTTACCAGCGCGGGGTTAGCCGCATAGCTCGACCACGCGAACTCCGGAAGAAGAGCGTTTTCGAGTGCGGGTAGGGGTTCGTAGTACCTATCCAACGCTCGAGCGGCTTCCACCCGTATCCCCGCATATCTGAAGGCGTCGAAGGAGTCCACTTCGGTGCGGGAGATGGTGTGGCGGTACTGGGGGTGCAGGTTCAAGTACGCGAGATCGAGTCGCTCGCGTACCGGCCAGGGGTGGCGAAGGCTGTTGAGGATCATCCTCAAATAAACCAAGTAGTCGGCGATCGGCTCGCGAGGCCCTTGCGTGCGGCGGCGAGCTTCGTCGCGGACGCGGATCTCGTAATTAACCTCGGCGAAACGGGTACGGAACGCGTCGGCGAAGTCCCACCAGGCTACCCACCGCGTGTGATTCAGGGGGTACCACTGGAGGGCGATACCGGTCAGAAGGAAGGGAAGAGCGCCGAGGACATCTCGGTCACTCAGCTGACTGCCGAGCCGGCATTCCTCCACCCTGCGGAGAAACTCTTCCGGACTGGTGTCCCCCTTCCCAGAAAACGACAGGTTCCATCTCTGGACCGTGCCGTGGGTACCTCTAGGACGCTCAGCAGGATACCGATGGTACAGGGACTCAAGGGTGTGTTGGGGGTATCGGAACTCAGAGTGAGGGAGGGGTCTTTCACTCTCGACTCAGGGGGTGGGGTGAGGGAAGAGACTCGGTTGGAGGTGAGGGTAGAGGCTCGGTGGGGGTTGAGGGGTGGTTTCCGGCATCGGAGGTGTAGGATGGTGATGGTCACTCTCTGGTAGGGGACGGAAAGGGTTCACGGGCGCGGGGTACACCGGCACGAACGCACTTGGATCAGGGAACCTCTCAGGTACCACCGGGTATGGGGGGTTTCTCGAGGGGGGGGGGGGGGGGGGGGGGGGGGGGTACTAGCGGTACGAGGGGTGACTCGGGGCTAGGGCTGGGGCGCGGGGAAACGGGTGGGGGCAGTCCGCGGGACTAGGGAGTTCCCTCCGGTGTCGAGGGGGTGAGAGGTCTCTCGTCCACCTCAGGCACCCAGGTGACGTCGCAACTTCGAGAAACCTGATGGTAACGCAGCAGGCGCCACCGACGTTCGTCCACGGTGCCGTCTGGGTTTAATCGGAACCGGGTTAGGAGGGTGGTAATCGCGGTGTCGGTCAAACCGCACAGCCAGGCGATTATAGTATCGGTATCATCAGGATTAATCCCGAGACGGAGGTAACCCTCCCTACCAGGGGTTCTGGCCGTATTCCCCATCGTGGGGGAGTCAAACTCGGTCACTTCACACGGAACTGACGTCTAACGGGAGTAGTCGACCGACACCGACTCGCACAGCGCACACTGATCGTTCCAAATGAGAAAAATAAATTAAAAAAAATGAAAAACGCGGTAGCTCGGTAGCGGAGTGAATTCGGCCTTACCCGAAGTGTATTTATTCGAGCCCCACGTTAGGCGCCACTTTTGTAACGGTAATTTTTCAAGGTCGGGTACTTCGGCAAAAGTAATCCGACACAAACCTGACTCCAACGTCGCTCCTGGGATGCTGGGCGCCAGACTCCAAACGTGGAGTCCTCTCTCTCACTCTTTTCTTGAAACTAACTATACTTAAGGTAGAGGGATTAGGTGGGGGCGATGAATAGAGACACCAACACGAAATAGTAATTGGGATTAGTAATTATTTATATAAAAAAAGAAAAAGGTTGCGCATTTACCGCCTGCTACCTAGCGTATATATTACAAATATTTTCCGCGTGACTCTACTTTCTCCAAACAACCCAACGAAACTAATTCGGAAATAATAAAATTATAAATTATAAATAAACAAATTCTACTCTACAATGAATAATAGTAAATACGACTCGCAACACTACTCTACTCGAATTTAAAAGGAATGACTCGACTCGTAAAACAAACTTAAAACTATCAGGTACGTTCAGCTGTCAGCTGTCAGTCGCTCTCTCTCTCTCTCTCTCTCTCTCTCTCACACGCGCACGGGTATCGGGACTGTGTTGCCTCGCGCACTGTCGACCGTAGTCTGGCTAGCGGCAAAGGCGGGGAGAGTAGTGGGGGACGGCACACGCTCGACGCTCGGGATTAGGGAACTTTGGAGCGTCTACCTCGCTGCAGCGTACTGCGACGCGTCACAGCAGACGACTTACAAAATGGCGACCGCGACTAGTTAGTCGTTAGTGGCGCAGTTGGGGAGCAACCGGCACACTAACTCAACGCTCGCACGTTACGTGGGACTGGAGTTTGAAATACCCACTGAAATATAGTAATTCTGGAACGCTCGCCGCAACGCGGCGTTGTCCGAAAAAGTGTCGCCGAGAAAGATAGAAAGATGGATGCATTCCGTCTTTCTCAGGTACTCGTTTTTGATTGGCAACGAAAGAGATAGACAATTGGGAGTACTTCATCTCTCTTTCACTAATGGGGAGAATATTTTTATCCTCCTTTAAGGGGGTACATACACCTTTTAAATAATTTTCTTTAAATCACTGGTACACTGTCATAAAACATTTTATTGACTTAATTTTCATACAGTAGATTACTAGTATTTTGAACTATAATTGATGCATATAAAAGAATATCTAGCTTTCGTCTTTATGTAGTGATCATCCATCGATGAAAAAGCAGTCCTCGTAGCATACAAGTTGCATCGTTGATTGAATCTGTTTGAAATTTGGAGGGAGTACTCTTCATTGATGTAATTTCGGACCAAACCAATAATATTCGATAAATTTTAATTTTAAACCTGGAATTTTTTTATTTTAAAACATTTTTTGAAAAACGATGAAACAAAAGGTATTACCTAGTTACAATGATAGAAGACGAATCTTATCTCTATATATTATTGGTTTGGTCCGAAATTACATCATTGCAGAAAATTCTCACCAAATTTCAGAAAGTTTCGATGAACGATGCGACTTGTACCCTACGATAACGACCAGAAAATGTAGTTAGCGGTAAATCAAGTTTTAAGATTTTTATTAGGGTTTGATACGCTGTGTCCATATCTGCACTTGTACTTATATGTTGCTAGTAGAGTCTATACAGATATTCAACGTGGAGGTCCATGGCGAGTTTCGGCTCATTCCATCCAGCAGCAGTGCGCAGCAAAGCTGTCGAACAAATATATATCATTTGCAAAAATGTGATAAAATTTCATCAAAGAATAAAAAATCCTAAAGTGTTAGGATTTCCAAGATTTTGAAAATTCAGAACATTCCAACAAATTTCTTTCCTATGGACGGAAAATATTTTCATCTTGCATCATACATTTCTCATCTTGATCTTTTATCCTTGAATCTAAATATCAAAAAAATTATACTATAAAAATACTTAATTTTACAAAGATCCAGCGTGCACTTCAAATTTAAAATTCTTTTAAAATTCTCCTGCAGCGTATGTTGAGGATGTGCCTTCGCCGGGGTCTTGATCGTCTGCCTCGCCAAGTCGCTTGCGCCTTTTATCTGTACGAGCTTCTAGGCTTGCCTCTGTAGCTCTTCTTTCAGCTGCTCGGATCCTCATCTCATCCATAGCCTCGATTCCTTGTACAGCGAAGGTTCCTGGGATGATTTCTAAGGCCTCCATGCTGCGAAGCAGTCCTACTCCACCATCGTTGAACGTCACAGCAGCGATGTTCAGTGCTATTTTCAAGGTGTTCAACCCACTGAAGCTAGCTTTTGGGCAAAGCTTCCACACCTTGCTGTTGAAGCTCTCATTGGTGTTTTGCGTTCTGCCTCCAAGGCAACGCTGGAGCAGTTCTGGCTTCGTCAGATCTTCGAAGACTGGTCTGATTTGGTCCATCACAGCTTCTGGAAGAGATTCTGTGTGCTGGATTCTAGAAGTATCCCCGTTGGCTTTGGCCTTCTGCCATTTACACCAACTTCCCTTGCCCTCGGGGCAGTAGTGGTGCTGTGGAGTTGCATCACTCGAACGCTTGTGATGCCAAATTGCCCAGATTGCTCGGTGCATGTCCGATTGCGATTGGCTATGCCTCCTAATCGCATTGCCATAGTAGCTGGTGATCTGGTTTATGACAACGTCCGTCAGTCTCCCTCTTCCTCCCAAGCCTTTGCCATCAGCTAACTTTTTTCCTGCCATCGCGGCTTTCATCTTACGCAATCTCGATCCCATGCGTTTCTGCACATGTCCGGTGCATTCGACCTTCTTCACAGGTACATTTCCATATGGCCTTGCCTTGACGATTGCGTGATGAGTCTTCGAATCTCCATCACCAATGTAGGAGGTGTATCTCATACCTTTCTCTTCTGAACGTCGAAAGATCCTCAGCATTCCTTCAACTTCCATCTTTCCAGCACTGCCGACATGGTTTGCCGTGCAGACTGGATCGTGCTGGATTTTCCACGCAGTGTGTTCAGGTGTGCCAATCTTGTCCTCCCATTTTTCGCAGCCTTTGCAATGCGTTGATAGTGCCTCAACATCCAGCACTTTGCCTGTTTCTGCTCCTATGACGCTACAGATGCCATGGAGAGATGAAAAGCCTCGCTTCCTCCATGACCCTTCTCCAGATACTGTGATAGCACCGGCTCCTTCTTGAGAGTTGTTATCTGCTGTAGCGTCGAGCTCCTCACCTGCTGCCGTTATCATCGAACGAGCAGCTACCTCTTCCGATACGATCATCAATCGCTCGGTCATTTTATCCAGTGTTGGCTGTTGTACGGGCGGTGGTAGATCCATCACTGCGCAGAATGTACGTAGCCCTGCTCCGCCTTGTCCGTTCATCCGCATCGCTAGAACACTTCGTCGATTTACCTCATAGACATTTTTATTACTCCCAACCATTCTACAAGTATTTATAGCTTCTATTTTATTGCAATTGGTACAAATCACATTTAGTACTAAACCAAGACCTCTGTTACTTGTCTCTTTGATACTTATCTGCCCAGCACAAGTCGCACATCGAACCAACTTGATAAAGGCGTTGAACACCAAATCCAAGTCAATGATTCGATGCCCGTTGTGCGGTTGATAGTGGCCTCGGGGTGTGCTGGTATCGCTGACTCTGGAACTCGAAATTTTTCGTTTTGATGCACTTTGTGGAGTGACATCTGCCCGCGATGTTGTAGGCCTCTCGTTGCCATGGAAGACTCGTTTACGAGGTTTTCCCGTTGAGCGCTTGGTATCAGTTTTCGCGTTGCGCGAATCCATCGCGTTAACGATTTACACAAAGTAAATAACTCAAATAAACGACGCAGTTTTTCAAAGAACTCACGTTTACTCTAGAATTACGTCTGTGCAAATATGTTATTTTAGTAATGAAAATTACTGTTGATAAATCGTAATAAACACGAATATCGACAAACAAAGTGAACACCTAACCTCAAAAAGATTTGAATCGGAGCCGGTTGTTTTGTCAATGACGGGCTTTTTCCCGGCAAAACATCGCGCCAATTTATACCATAGAATAATTCATGAAGTGTTAGATGGGAACCTGAGTTCACATTCTTAGTTCACAAGTTAGTCGCAAGAGTCAATTATAATGAGAAAAGTATCACGATTCACAAAAATTCTGAAAATCAAAAATATGTGTAGTAATTTTGACAAAAATTTTCGAAATTTCGAATTAAAATAAAAAGTCAAAAAAGTGAGACACTGGTGTAGATGGTGTTATACAATATTTATGAGACTAATATAAAGGTCCGCGCGTCGCGCGGCGGAGCCTTTTCGCAACTTGGTAGTATCATGGCTCTAACTTTTCGAATCCTTCAGATTTTCTGACGCTGATTTTTTTGGAGGTAGAATAGTTCACTAGCATTCCAAATAAATTATAAAAACAAAAACGATATTTTGAGAATTCAAAGGTGTATGTACCCCCTTAACCTCTTCGCGCGCATCGGTCGTACTGTCCGTGACAAAAATTCATTCTCGGTTCTCGGAGTTACAAGATATTGAATATTGAATTGCGTCATAATCATTGTATTCTTTTTCTTCAGCAGCTATTTTTTTAAAATAAAATTGATAACTTTTCAACTGCAACAATGGTACGGGTTTGTTCTGTTAAAACGTGCAAGGCTGAGTTGCATCCAAACTCAAATTTATCGTTCTTTAGGTAAGTACTGACTAATAAAAGTATGGTTACCATCAGAAGAATAATAATTCTTTTATTTTTCATCAGTCAAGAAAATTAATTAGCTTATTTTTTAAATTCAGAATCCCCAAAACAAGAGCCATGTCAAAAAAATGGCAAGAAGCACTAACTGGTTTGGGTTTTCAAGATATCAAAAGTTACCATAGAATCTGCAGCAAGCATTTTACATCCGAGTACATTCGTGGCGAAGGAACTGAGTGAAAGTATTTAACAGAAAATGCTGTTCCTACTATTTTTGACAAAGAAGTAGGTATTTTAAAGTTATCTTGCTAAAAAAAAATATTTTAAATCAACTTTCATAAGTTCTAGAATAATGAAGTTCTATAATAACGGTAGAAAGTTGGTAATTCCTACTAGAGTCCCATTATGTGTACTTTCTGCAATTGAAAAAATTTCTGTCACGTGTATCTCAATTATTCTTATACAATAACTTTGTATATCCAGAATATATCAACAACCAGAACATCAGATATTTCATCATCAATATTGAGAGAAGCATCAACTGGCCCGAAATCGATACCACTGGTATGTATTAATTTACAGATACTATTTCATATTTGTTTAAACTATATAATATTCCAACTTAGAATAGCATGTATAGCTTGAGGTAGAAGAAGCAATTTTATATTAACTTATTATCAAACTTATTTTATCTTCTTTGATATTTACTTTCATGTATATGTTGGATTTATATGTTTAGATGGCACAGTCGAACAATATCGAACTGCAGCGTAAAGGGAAGCACAATACACTCATTGATTCGAATTATCCAGGATTGGAAGAAGAGGGCACTCTAAAAAACTAAAGCGGCATAAGGACTTACGAAAGAAGATAAAAACCCTTCAAACTCGATTAAGAAAACAAGATAAACGGATCCGAAGTACAGTACAGTTAGTTCGGTATTTGCAACAAGAAGGTAAATGTACTGATAACTTGGAGAATGCTTTATTGACAAAGTTTGAGGGTTTTGCTGTCCATCTCTTTCTAATTGAAGCAAAAAACAGTCAAGTGTCCAAGTATCACAAAACTTACACAGAACCCATGAAAGATTTCGCCACAACATTATATTTCTATTCGCCCAGAGCTTACAATTTTGTAGCACAAAAAATCAATTTACTTCATGAAAGTACTTTGGAAGTATGTTTGCGACGTTGGATTCTTACCCAAAGTCTTTAAGTATTTAAAAGATGAAAATAAAAATTTGACCCACTGGAGAAACGTAGCACTAATTTTCGATGAAATGGCAATTCGCATTCAGGTCATCTGGGATAAGCAATCTGATAAGTACAGGGGTATGATTGATTATGGTGAAATTAACAAAGAATTAAAAATCTCCATTGATCCAACAGCTTTAGCAACTCATATCTTGGTATCCCAAATCGTTTCATATTCTACTAAGTTTAAATGTCCGATTGCACATTTTTTCGTTAACAGTATCTCGGCCGATACGCAATGCAAGCTCAGAGCTATTACTGAATTATACAACATGTGATGGAAGCAACACGAATCAGAAAACGTTGCAAGTTTTGGGTCTCGAGTTTTCCGACATAAACGACATAAACAACCATTTCAAGCATCCCAAATGTGATAAAAATATTCATGCGATAATTGATCCATGTCATGTTATAAAGCTTGCAAGGAACACTTTTGCCGAATGCAATGTCTCTTCTGATGAAGGAGACATTAACTTTGATTATGTTACTGCCTTGCACAAGGTACAAGATCCAGAAGGTTTTCGACTGGCCAATCGTCTAACAAGCCGACATGTGAATTTTCATAATAGCAAAATGAAAGTTGCATTAGCCTCGCAAACTCTTTCGAGTGGTGTGGCTGATGCCATTCAATTTCTCAGAGTAGCTAAGGACAAGAATTTTGAGGGAAGCGAAGCTACTGAAAAATTTATTTGAGTTTTCGATAGGCTTTTTGATATGCAAAACAGTCAAAGTGCATTTGGAAAACATTTTAAATCTCCATTGAGTTTAGAAAATGCAGTTGTCTGGGAAGACGTTTTCATCAAATCGGAAGAATACATTCGAAATTTAAAAATAAATGACAAACCAGTTCTGAAAGTTAAACGAAAAATGTTTGCTTTGGGATCATTGATCAACATTAAGAGTTTTCGAAATATAGCGTATGAACTTCTTCTTGGAATTAAGAACCCTTTACGGTATTTCCTTACGTACAAATGTTCGCAAGATCATTTAGAACTGTATTTTTGTTGTCTACGTTCTCGTGGAGGATGGAATAATAATCCCAATACGTTGCAAGTTATATGGTCTGTACGCAGACTACTTTATAGAAATTCTGTGACTCCCAGTATCAATGGTAACTGTTTCGTAGAAGATTTTGAATCGACACCCATTGTAGAATTTCGTACAGAAGCCAGAAAGTTGGTCGAATTCAAGAGCGAAGATAGTTTGTTTGACGATCATCAACTCAACCAATTAATGGGGCTACTTGAAAAAGAGTCTTTGTCATTATACAGGAAAATATTCTATATTACATTACCGGTAGTATGGTGAAGAAATTTGTAGGCCGCTCCTCTTGTTCGTATTGCTGTGAAATTTTATTTCCCGAAAGTAACATAGATGAGCACAATTACGCGATCGACGTTACAAAACCCACAGCGTTTACGAGCTTTGTAAATACAGGGTGTTTTTTCAGAGGCGCTACGGTAACTCCGGTAGCGGACCTAACGTCTAAACGCGAGTCGAGGTGGGTGTACCTAGGTGGGTAACTCAGTTTCGCGAAATTATCGGCGTCACGCTTGTTTCACCGTTCGACTATTTTGTAGATAATAGTAGATACCTTCTAAGTTCGGTCCATGTGATCATGAGCTGTTGAGTTCAATACTTTAATGGCGCCGTCCAAGGGCGCGCTTGGCCGTGCTTTTAGCTATAGTACATTAAACGTTTGATATTGTTAGTAAAAATAATTATCACACATGCGAAGTGTTCTTGGTGCGCCGAATACTCGGTATACAGTGGATCGAAGCTGATTAGCGTTTCGGCGAATATGTAAGTAAAACTATTTTTCATAAATACGAGTGCATCTGCACTAACAACATAAAAAGTACGTCTACTTCATTGAGATGTGAATTATTGTGTGACACTCGATGCAATTTTCAGGTTATGTTCTCTAATGCACTAGTGTTTGTGAAAAGAAGTCTCACTTATTCATCCATCCAAACGCCAGTCAGCTGCGATCCACTCTGTACCGAGTATTCGGCGCACGAAGAATATTTCGCACGAGTGACAATTATTTCTACTAACAATATCAAACGTTCGACGTACTATAGCCAGGAGCCTGGCCAAGCGCGCCCTTGGCCGGCGCCATTAAAGTATTGAACTCCACAGCTTATGATCACATGGATCAAACCTAGAAGGTATCTACTATTACCTACGAAATAGTCGAACGGTGAAACAAGTCCGACGCCGATAATTTTGCGAAGCTTAGTTACCCACCTAGGTACACCCACCCCGACTCGCGTTTAGGCGTTAGGTCCGCTACCCAGTGAACACATGACCTCCATATGACGTCATAGATAGGTCACATAGAGATCATAGAATTTTTACATAGATATGACATGAAAATGACTTTATTGATGACTCTGATATGATGTTATATAGTATGACATCATTATGACATAGTACTGACCTAAAATTTGACTTTTATATGACGTCATAACTGTGACTTAAATGTTACGTAAATATTATGTCTTATCCCTATCATATGTGTGACGTCACATCAAAGTCATAAATTTATATAGTATTTACGTAAGAAATAAATCATACAATTACATAAATTACAAGTCATATTCTGACGTCGAAAGGATATCATTATACCGTCATATGCTTACGTAAGAAACAACTCATACTTTTACGTAAAATTGATGTACGATGAACGTCATACTTAAGCATCAGCTTCCGGTCATTCTTTTACATACGAGTGACATATAATACTAATGTCACGACTGTATAAAAAAAACGATCAACGATACTCTTATATTCATGTTCTATGTTTTATCATGTATTGATTTAATAATTCATAAGTGGAATTTCATATGACATTTCTAAATTTTTACTTTTATATTTAGTGTCCAAGCTCATATTTTTTACAACTACAAATTGTAAGTCATTTTTCTAACACATTATTGTAAACATTCTTAAATACTTTTTATCACTATGACATCAGAGTTATGTTATCGATACGTCAGGTGAGTTATAATCATGTCAGCCAGACGTCACAATTTTGTAAGCATTGGACGCAACTTTACAGCACTATTTTACCTCAAATTTAAGTCATCTTGACGTCAGCTAAATAACAAGTACGTCAGCTGGACGTCATATTTTTGTAAGCTTCCGGTACCACCGTTACTCCTCTATGACATCAGAGTTATGACATTTTGACGCCAGTTAAGTTATAATGATGTCAATTGGAGGTCATATTTACGTCATTTATCTTACGTAAGAATCTTACGTCAGGGAATGGGAAATCATGAGTCATATATGACTCACATCTTACGTAAATCATGACGTGACATGACGTCATTCTGACATCAGTTTGACATAATTGTGTTCACTGGGTAGCGCCTCCGAAAAAAACACTCTGTAGACGCAAATTATTGTTTCCCTCCAGAAAAGCCTACGAAATCGTCAAAATTTCTGAATTTGTTTTTCGAGGACAAATATCTGTTGACTTTTTTGGAGTAATGAATTCAAAAAAAAGAATAGTTGCAATCGTTGTATAACACTTTTTGCCATTTGTGGAAACATTATTCATTCCAAGACATCCAATAGTAGAAACATTGAATACTTGTCAAGAACTTCATGAGATTAAATTGATTAAACACTTGGCCGATAGATATGCTACTTTAAGGATTTACAATTATTCAAAAACCAAATCGTTACAACATTTAGCAAATCGTTCAACATTGCGTCAAAAGCTTCATAATACTATTCTGTTTTATCATATTTAATAATTGCTATTTTTCGCTGCATGTATGTATCCATAAAATATCATTTTCACATGTATTTTGTGAATTTCATTTTTAATGTTTTCATTTTTTCTCCAATGCTCATATTCATTAAGAACATGGTACGTTTTTTCATTTTCTGTTCTGCATTTAAGCTACTGGCTATTAAACTGTCTACTAGACTTCTAATATTAATCATTCATTTCGAGGCCTACGATTGAACAAGCTCTTGAATTATGATCAGCAGACTGATAGAAGTCAAGAGATGCAACAGTATCTTGACACCAAGTAATTGAATAGAATTTTTAGAGTACGTGCCGCAGTTCTCCTATGCAGTAAGTTGGCAAAATATTAATCTTATACTACAATCTTCGAAAATCATTTGTAAAAATATGATCATTGTAGAGATGTTTAACAACAAAACAAATATATTATGTGCGCTATAATTAATGATAAAGAAATTTGCAGTAAATGGTATTCCCCGCAAAAACATTGTAAATGTAAAAAATACCGCCAAGTACAAAAAGAATGCCACTGGGAAAAAATACAAAACCTTATCAAATCAGAAAATAATGCCAAGCACCACGACCTTCTTGCAATTATACGTCGTAAAATCGGACCTCACTGATTCGTGTAGAGATATCGAAAAATCATTTCAAGAGCTACATATTTGGCGGGCACATTCCTTTCTCCCACTGTGCTACAGTTATTCGCACCTTTTTCAGTATACTTCTTTGCGCCTACATCTGTCAGGGCAAACAGGTGTTCGGATGGAATTTATCAGTGAAAGGTAATTCATTTTCACAGTTTTAATATCTTGAAAATCTACATCATTTGCATCGATTCAAGTCTCAACTGATTGTTTGGCTGTTGAAGAAATTGAAATATCTTTCGGTCTAAATGCATTGTGCCTATGCCGTTATTATGTTGTATTGCGTTACCCCTATTCAGAGGATAGTCTACTCCGAATGGAGGTTGTACTCGCGTTCTGTATCTCTGCAGTATCAAGATTAACTGACCCAGCGAACCGAAATGGATTCGGTAATCTTTTTTTGGAAGATTTCGGTACCCGAAATCTTCAAAAAAAGGACTCCCCAAATCCATTCGGTAATCTTTTTTTGGAAGATTTCGGTACCCGAAATCTTCAAAAAAAGGACTCCCCAAATCCATTTCGGTTCGCTGGGAAGATAGTGTTTGCAATCAACAATTGACTCATTATTAACGATAATTTGTATTGTTATTGTATTGTATTACATTGGCATTGTTAATGCCTCTTAGTCTCCTAATAATAAAGTAGGAGTAACGATGGAAGGTATGAAGTTATCGCGGATGAGATTCTTATATTTTTCACTGATAAACTAATTATAAACTTGTATAGAGGATATAATTAATATCAATTATTGATTTTGACCTTATATGTTTACCTAGCAAGGCAATTATAACCGCGTCAAATATATCAGATATGATATTAAAAACTGAAAGTTGTATTTAAAGAGGAAGTGATTTCCAATTATTATTAAGATTTGCGTCGCAATAAATGAAAGAAATTCTTGATCTATCAATATAACGCGATAAGCTAGATCATGACGATTGTTCCGAATCATTCAAATCAATGTACACAATTTTAACCGATTGAGAACATCAACGCAGGTTCATATAAAACCTAGCTCTGTTAACATAGGGTGTATACCTACAATATGCACTCAATAAAATATCAGAGCTCGTAAGCCTCTACTGTCAATAGACTCAGAACTATTACTGAATAAAGCCAGATCATTAAGGGATTATGAATCAATGATTTTGAACCTGTTCATGCAAATCACATACTATACAATATATATATTTATTCATTATCAATAAATAGAAAGTAACTCAATCGTTTTCACTCAAGTTTTGTTTATGATAACGAGACTGAAGTCAGGAACAGAGTGGGAGAAAGGAATGTGCCCGTTAATGTAGACTCCCGTTAAGTGCTCATGCTCGGGGGCTGTAAACAACCTAAATTCGGAGAAATGCGCACTTAAATAGAGCCCCCACTACGCTTACTAGTTCTCGGAAATACTACACAGTATAATAAAACTAACAAAAGAATAGGCGGCTGAAACCACATCACCCATAAAGAGACGACGCAAGAGTGGGGGATCTGTCGATTCTGCGAAATATTCCAAAAACGTCGAAATTCCACGAAAGCGAGCACTTAACGGGGGAGCACTTAACGAGAGTCTACTGTAGATATATAGATGCAATAATAATAATAACGATAACGGTAACAATGACAACGACAATGGACACGACAGCGATAATAATAATAACAATAACAATAACTACAATGATATCAAGCCGGAAAAACAGTTTTTCAGGGTACTTTTCATGTAGAAGAAAAAAAAGGATGGGTTTATCATGGGAAGGAAAAGTAAAAAAGGTAATGAAAGACCGAAGATAAAGATCAAAATTGAAAATTTCACATAAAATAATGCCCTATAATATATTGACAAACACCATTTCATACAGTGCGTTCAATCCAAATTCGATCTGGGTACACTTACAATTTCTTCTGGTCATTGGCAAGGGTCGCCCTATATATTGACAAACAACAATTTCATTCAGTCCATACATTCTCATTCGATCTGGGTATATCTACAATTGTTTTGGTGTCATTGGCAAGGAATGCCCTATATATGTGAAATTCTCAACTCGGAAGAATATATTCCCTCATTTAGAATCGCAATACAGAGAAACAAGTATGGGTTTGTCAGTGAAACACGGAAAATCGATTCATTTCCGGTAGAATCAGAAGTTGAAATTAAACGAGACATGGCAATTTTTCATGCCCATCATTTGGTTGTAAAGTCCTGTGAATTTCAGCTCTTTTCATCAAGCAGTTTCCGAGATCACCGCGCGAGTTTGTCGAACAGGCCGACAGACAGACCGACATCTTTCTAAAAACCTGTTTTCGGATTCTAGAGGGTCGGAAACGTGGAGATTCGTTGAAATTAGCAGAAGTCACTTCTTGACCAAAACCAATATCTTTCTTATATCACCGAAGGTGATAAATAGTAATAACAATAACAATGACAATAACAATAGCAACAATAATAATACTGATAAGAATAATCTTGATTCCGATTAATATCAAGATACTAAATTTTTCAAGTCGAATTTCGTCAAATCGGCAACCCGTGACGTTGCAACTTACGCTTGGTATATTTGATATATTGTTGTGACGTAGGTCAGCTGTACTTTTGGTACGTTGAGTCATGAGACTTCGTCCCGTCAATTTTTAGTCTATTGTTGGTTATTAAAAATGGATTCCCGAGATGACTCGTGATTATCGATTTATTTGTGGTATATTATTTGATTATTTGGTAGTCTTCCTTAGAGTCAATTATTTTGTATTATTTCTGTAGTATACAGCGGCCAGCCGCTAGTTTGAGCATGTGATTTATATTTCTTTTTAGTAGGTATTGTTCTCATATATTTTATACCCGATCTGTCGCGAAAACCTTCCGAGAGTTAGAGCGTAGGAGTCAGCATTTGTTATTCAGTTTTTATTTTATTGTTTATTTGCTAAGTATTTTCTATTCTCTTATTCCTCTTGTTTTGGGGAGATCAGTCCCGTCAATTTATTAGTCTATTTTCTGAATGATATTCTCTGTATTGTATTGAGTTGATTGCACTAATACTAATTCTATTTTTCATCTAGTTTATTCCTTATATGATTTTTATTGTATTAGGTGATTTTCCGTCTGAATATTATCTGGTTCTTTTGGTATTCTATTTTTTACTAATTTGTTATTGTATCGCTTCTTCTGATCTATTATTTTGTTAATTAAGAGAAAACTTACGCATTGTTAGTGATATCTCAAATGCTTGTTCCGCCAAAAATTAATAAAACGGTCTAGCATATGTTAAGTATTATATTCTGCCTTTTTATTTGGTGAACCTAGCCACTTTACCATTTATTATATTGTATTCTGAGCTATTCGGTCGTTTTCGCCGTAATCTCTAATTTCTTTAGTGATTTGTGTGTTTGACGTGACGTGAAAACGTCTGGCGCCCAACAAACTATATTCTTCTTGATGATATTTATTTTTGATAATTTAGAGTAAAACGCCGAAGGCGCGTGTGTTGCTAAATCTCTCTCAAATTTAGTAGCACCCGTTGCAATATATAATATATATATATATATATATATATATATATATATATATATATATATATATATATATATATATATATATATATATATATATATATATATATATATATGTGTATATATATGTGTATATATATGTGTATATATATGTGTATATATATGTGTATATATATGTGTATATATATGTGTATATATATGTGTATATATATGTGTATATATATGTGTGTATATATGTGTGTATATATGTGTGTATATATGTGTGTATATATGTGTGTATATATGTGTGTATATATGTGTGTGTATGTATGTGTGTGTATGTATGTGTGTGTATGTATGTGTGTGTATGTATGTGTGTGTATGTATGTGTGTGTATGTATGTGTGTGTATGTATGTGTGTGTATGTATGTGTGTGTATGTATGTGTGTGTATGTATGTGTGTGTATGTATGTGTGTGTATGTATGTGTGTGTATGTATGTGTGTGTATGTATGTGTGTGTATGTATGTGTGTGTATGTATGTGTGTGTATGTATGTGTGTGTATGTATGTGTGTGTATGTATGTGTGTGTATGTATGTGTGTGTATGTATGTGTGTGTATGTATGTGTGTGTATGTATGTGTGTGTATGTATGTGTGTGTATGTATGTGTGTGTATGTATGTGTGTGTATGTATGTGTGTGTATGTATGTGTGTGTATGTATGTGTGTGTATGTATGTGTGTGTATGTATGTGTGTGTATGTATGTGTGTGTATGTATGTGTGTGTATGTATGTGTGTGTATGTATGTGTGTGTATGTATGTGTGTGTATGTATGTGTGTGTATGTATGTGTGTGTATGTATGTGTGTGTATGTATGTGTGTGTATGTATGTGTGTGTATGTATGTGTGTGTATGTATGTGTGTGTATGTATGTGTGTGTATGTATGTGTGTGTATGTATGTGTGTGTATGTATGTGTGTATGTATGTGTGTATGTATGTGTGTGTATGTATGTGTATATGTATGTCTGTATGTGTATGTCTGTATGTGTATGTATGTATGTGTATGTATGTATGTGTATGTATGTATGTGTATGTATGTATGTGTATGTATGTATGTGTATGTATGTATGTATATGTATGTATGTATATGTATGTATGTATATGTATGTATGTATATGTATGTATGTATATGTATATATATTTGTATATATATATGTATATATATATGTATATATATATGTATATATATATGTATATATATATGTATATATATATGTATATATATATGTATATATATATGTATATATATATGTATATATATATGTATATATATATATATATATATATATATATATATATATATATATATATATATATATGTGTGTATGTATATATATGTATATATGTGTATATATATATATGTATATATATATGTATGTATATATACGTATATATTGCAACGGTGGTTCCGATTTTTAGGTGTTTAATCTCAAAAACCGTGCCCTTCGGCGTTTACTCTAATTGACAAAGAAATACTATAAAATCAATCAGTTGGGCGCCAGACGTTTTCACGTCGCTCAAACTATATAGAAAAGCTAAAAATTTAGAGTTTACGGCGGAATGTGCCAGATAGCTCAGGACATAATCAAACAAGATAGGTAGAGTGGCTGGATTCACCCAAATAATCTAGCAACCAGGGTTAGTTAAGCAAAATCATGACCGATTTATTAATAAATTCGGGAGAAACATCAAACAATCAGCATCAATGCGGGAATATCAAAAGTTAACAAACAATAAATCAGAAAACAGAAGCTATACGATGCAAATTATAGTTCAGAAAAAGCTCGGACAATTCCGGAAAAGCAATAAATCATATACAAAAATTAGATTTTCGAAAAATAATACAACTAAATATAACAAAATTTACAGCAGTTCGGCTCGATACAATTTTAAGTGTGAATTTACGGGAATGAGGCTACCTTAGCCTGAGGAAAGTACCTCCTCGCAAGAAAAGACTCTAAGTTATACAAAAATTAGGGCTAAGAATCGATCTTAACAAATAAACTACAAACTAAATAACAAAGGCTTGCTTCTACGCTCGCTAGCTCCGGGAGTTACGCTCGACAGATCAATCGATATCAGAAAAGAAGATAAATCAGATAGAACTCAAGTAAAGATACTAAATCACATGCTCAAATTAGAGAAATTTACGCATTACACTACAAAAATAAGCAAAGAAAGGATTCTAGAGAAATTTATACTATAATCAAGCGAGAAAAGATCCACAAATAATTCGCTAACCGTGAGTCAATCCGGGATTCCGTTTTTAATCAGACAAAACTATACAAAGTAACCGGGACGAAGTCTAAGGACTTAACGTACCCTAATCGTGAACTACGTCACTCTAAATCTCAAATATTAACCAGAATATTAGCTAAAATGAACTAAACGGGAATCGGGATAGACTCGTGGTCGTACAAGAAAAAGGTCTTACCTTAAAGCTGAATAACTTCGTGAACCTCATAAAAATGCACTAAATAACTAATTAAATGTTCAAAAACTGGCTCTATGAAATGCTAAGAATAAAAAAATTTAAATAAAACGCAAGATATAATAAAACTCTCGGGAACTTGTTCGGGATTCGGGAAAGTTCGGGACGATGTTCGCAGCTAGTTGTCGCAATGACGGTTGAGCGTAGAAGTAGGCAGATTTCCTCGTTGTTCTTCCTTTTATAATTTTGGCGATCCTCAGTTTTTGAGTTGAGTTGAGACCCAAAACCGAGCGTAGAGCTTCCCGCCCCGGTAGGTTGGTGGCGGGTCGTGTCAGCTCGCTTCAACATAGCTTGAGTGGCGCTCGGGACTTTGGCGCGCTGTAGCGACTCGGCGGGAGGATTCAAATGTGGTTAGCTGGCTCTTCTCTCTCGTCTCCCCTGATTCTCGTCTTGGGGACTCCCCGGGAACATCATCTGGCGAAGTGCACTTTGGCTGCGTTCTAACGGGAAAAACGGACCAGACAGAGGATCTGGCGGAATCTTGATGCCCCACGAACCGGATCCGCATCCAAAGATTCCCCATGTGCGGTGTGGAAAGCTTACAGCCAGGCTTGCATCACACGGTTGCATCTTCTTCTACCGGGACCTTTCTTGGGTAACACTAGTAGTAGGATGACGCCGGGAAAGCCGATGGTGAAGTCTAGCTCGACACCAGGTCGATTGGTCATCGGCGACGGGAAGCATTTACGTGCTACTCAGTTCACACTGCTCTATTCGACCATCGCCGAGACGTCCAGAAGTGGTTGACGGTGGTGGTTCAGCCCCAGGCTGATGAGTCTTCGGGAACGGGAGGAGCTGGCTCAGGGAGCCATCCTTGTTCTACCGCTCCAGTGGCATCCACAACCGGGAGTAACGGAGTGATATCTTCCAGAAAAGGCTGAAGAACAACGGGAATCTCGATCCAAAACTCGATTCTTCGGGAAGAACCTTAATCCCAGACGTCGAAATCCCTCGACGTCCATGCGATGTCTTCTTCCCAAGTTCCGAGGTTTACAATATTCCACAAAACAAAACTCAGCAAAGAGAAAATAATAAATAGTCTACTAATTGAGCGTACTTTAACCTAAGATCTGTCGCATACTCTCCGGAACTTTCCGCCCTCACGACTTTTAGCCCTTTACGACCCTTGTGACGTGTTGCGAAAATGCAACGTCACAATATATATGTTTATATATATATATGTATATATATGTGTGTATATATATATATATATATATATATATATATATATATATATATATATATATATATATATATATAGATATATATATATATATATATATATATATATATAATGGTCTTTATTGGTCGGAATCGGAATCAGGACGAAATGACGGCAGTCAGTGTTTCTGTTTGAAAGAGTATTTATTAGGTTAGGTTTATTTCTTATCCTATTAATCTATCCTATACCTTTTTCTATTAATCTATGCTATTTATCTATTGCCTCACCTGTTTGAAAGAGAAACGACATTAAAAGCCACTTCTTCGCCCTTTCTCTAATTACGACTGATTATGATTACAATTGCAATGATTATTAGCTATAAGTCATAGTCTTCCACATTCGTGTTCCCCTACCCTCTCTTTTCTGTGTACAGTCCTGCCTTACCCACGCGACGCAAGTCCGCGGGTAATTCAAAAGTGCGAAGTGCTTTTACATCTCCCCTCCTGGGGTAGAATTTTCCCAAAAATTCTCTGAACGCAGACCCCGCATTAGGTCCCCAAGTCGCCCGATTCCGTGGGACCGGGTATCAATTTTGTAATATGGAACAAATTTGACTCCTTCTTTTTATGCCCTATGTTTATTTCATAAATGGAATTGGATATTTTCCGTACGATTTCATAAGGTCCAATCCTGAGTTCGTCGAGTTTTCTTCTATTTAACCTGTTTCCATTTTCAACAAACACGGTATCTCCCACCTTAAATTCCAAGTGTTTTCTCTGTTTGTCGAATATTCCTTTATTGTAGTTGTGTGATTTTAACGTGTTTTGGAGTGCGGTCGTTCTGTCTTCTCGTAGATCCTTTGGTGTTTTATGTTGTTTTAATTCCTCTGGTAGGATTGTTGTATTTTCACCTTCTAGCAGATATTTGGGTGCGAAACCTGTAACTGTGTGTACTGTTTCGTTGTATCTTTTGATGCATTCTTGGGCGATCGTTGTCCATGCCATCTTTCCTTTTTCTTCATTGGTTTTGCACCTTATTTTATTTACTAAAGTTTGGTTTAACCTTTCGTTTATACCATTTGAGAAAGGTGAATCTACTGCTGTAAACACTAATTGTATGTTTTTTTCTTTTAGATAGTGTTTGAACTCTCTTGAGTTAATACCTGGGTATTGATCAGTGAGTACCATTTTGATTTTCCCTTCCTCCGAGATTTTCTCTACTGATTTTATGAAGTCGCTTGCACTTTGGGTTCTTGACGTCGTGATCCAGGCGTATCTGGTGAAATGATCCACCACCAGGTGGAGGTACTTTTTTGTTGACCTCGTTCCACCGAATCCTCCGATTGTGTCGATAGAAATGATCTCCAGTGGATTTCTTGCTGGGCCCAGGTGGGACATCATACCATATTTTCCTTGGCCTCTGGATTTATTCTTGATGCACACCGAGCAATCCTTGCATATTTTTTTTATGTTTTGGATCAAGTTTTTGCTTGTGTAAAAGGGACTGATTATGCTTTTCATCTGATTCATGCCGATGTGGCAATATTTTCCATGAACTTTTTTGATGAATTCTATGCTCAGCTTCTCGGAGAGTATTATTTTTTCTTTCTTTTTTATCTTTTTGTAATATATTTCTCCTTTCCTTATTAATTTATTATTTTGTGCGTGTAACGTCTCATTTTCCATTTGGTCCTCTTTGATGTCTTCTGTTGTTATTAAATTTACAGTTTTTAGTCTTCCTTCTTCTTCTTCTTCTTCTTCTGGTTCCAACACCGGGTTCCTGCTTAAGCAGTCTGCCTCCAGATTGTATCTGCCAGGGGCGTATTTTATTTCCAAATCATATTGTGATAAATAATATGCCATATCACCTAGTTCTTCATCTGTTCTGCATTTTAAGTTTAAGTTTTCCAGGGGTTTGTGATCCGTTAAGACTTTGAATTTTCTTCCTATTAATCGATATTGCCAGTATTTTATGGCTTCCTTCACAGCTAGGCATTCCAAATAAATGGCTTTCTTCTTTTTTTGTGTATCGGTTAATTTCTTTGAGAAGTACCCTATTGGTTTCTCCTCTCCATTTATTTGAGGTTGTTTCAATATTGCACCAATCCCTTGTATGCTGGCGTCTGTGTAGATTTTTATTTTCAGTTTTGGATCAAATATGCCCAGGACTGGTTCATTGCATAGTAGTGTTTTTATGTTGTTAAATGCATTTTCGCACTCATTTGTCCACGTGAACTTTTGATTTTTTCGTAACAAATTATGCAATGGGTCTAAAATTATTGCATTGTCTTTGACATATTTGTGATAGAAGTTTATCTTCCCTAGAAATTGCCTAACATTTTTCTGCGATTTCGGCGTTGGGAAGTTTTTTATTGCTGTTAGGTTGTCCTTTAGTGGACGTATAGAGTTGTTTTGTATAATATGTCCTAAATATCTAATACAGTCTTTGGCGAAGACACACTTTGTAAATTTCAATCTGAATCCTTCAGTTTTTATTGCTTTCAGTAGTTTTTTTAAATGCTGTATATGCTCTTCAAAGGATTTTGAGAATACTAATATATCGTCGATGTAGTTTACTGTGAAGCCTGAAAGGTGATTTTTCCTTATGATGTTGGTCAGGATTCTTTGGAAAATTGCTGGTGCAGTCTTCAGGCCAAACGGTAAACAGGTCCATTGAAAATGTCCTTCTTGCGTAACAAAACCTGTTTTTGATCTGTCCTCGACCTTCAGTGGTATCGACCAAAAAGCCGAGTTAATGTCCAACGACGAAAAGTATTTACAATCCCTTGTTTTTTCCATTAGATCTTCTATAAGCGGGAATGGCTGTGCCTGTGGTACGACCATTTTATTTAGGTCTCGGAAATCGATACATAGCCTGGATTTTTTGTTTTCTTCTCGTTTGTACGCCAACGTCACTGGGGCAGCAAAAGGACTGTATGATTCCTCGATTAGTCCTCGTTCCAGTAGTCTCCCTACTTGCTTCTCGATTTCTGCTTTATCTTCCATCGTACATCTGTATGGTCTTTTGCTGGGATATTTTCCAATTATTAAATCGATGTGAGCTTCGTAATTTTTTACTGTCCCTACATCGTATTTGTCTTTCGCGAAAATTTCCTTGTATTCTTCTATGAGGTTATCAATTTCGCTTTTTTCTTCGCCATTTAGTTGATTCACCTGTATTTCAAAATTTTTGCTATCAACATGTTCATTGAAATTCACAATTAATTGTTCTTGTTCTATCAATGTTTTATCATTTTCGTTTTTTGATAAAGTATTCTCAATTTCATTTTTCTTGTTTATCTGTTTTATGTTTAAATTTTCATCCTGGCATAAACTAAATTCTTTTATGCAATCTAAACCAAGTAGGATGTCGTGGTTAAAATATTTACTGTTTATAACAATTAGGTTCACTTTCTTCTCAATTTCAAAGATTTTCAGTTTTACACTTATTAAACCATCCGTTTTGCTGACACCATTGATTGTTTTTATGTTTGTCCCCCGCGAATTGCTTAATTGTCTCTCATTCATTTTAATCAATTTGGAATTTATCAGGGATATGTTTGACCCAGAATCGTAAGTACCATTCACTTCAAGAGAACCATTAAGCAATACTTTAATTTTTATCAGTGGTGTCAGAGTCAGTTTTTTGATTCGTATTTTACTACATCTTCCAGTTCTGCGTTGTTAATGAATTCTATTTTCCCTTTTTTCTCATTTTCTTTTGGCTTGAACCAGCAGTCATCTTCTGAGTGGAAACGTGTTCCTTTGTTGTTTGCTTGACAATGTTTACATGGTGATTTTCTCGGTTTTACTTCTGTTTTTCCCACTTTTCTGTCACCAAACTTTTTCTTATCCGCGAGATGTTCCAATTTTCCCACTTCATTAAATAAGTCTTCAACATTTTGGAGTGAGTCTCTGTCGATTTTGTCGGCTATGAAGTTTGGCAAACCTATCGCTATGAGGTCAATTAAAGTGCCAGTATTAATTTCTTTTCTAACCTCTAAGAGTAGTCTTTCCTTTTTAACCGCATATTCCAAGAGAGGTCCTGTTTGGTATTTGAATGACATTGCATATCTAATCTGGCTCCATCCTTTGTTTGCGTATGTTTCAATGAAATTTGTTTTCCACGTTTCCCACTGTGAATTTATAGTCAGTTTAATTAGCATGCTGCCGTACCAATCCAAACAAGATTTTTCCAAAAATAATTTAAAGATTTCAATCTTCTTTCTATCTTGGTCAATTTTGAAACGTTCGCATTCATTTTCGAATTCTTGTACCCATTGGTATGTATTGGAGCTCTTCATCGAGAATTTGTCCAATATAAACTTTCCTGATATTTTTTGTAGATTTTCTGTTTCACTAGCTTGCTGTTGTGATATCAGTTTTTCTAGTAATGTAGCTAAAGAATTTTCTTCATTTCCCGTATTTGTGGTTGTTTTTTCTATCAAGTTTGTTTCCATTTCTTCTAAATAGTATTCTTCAAAAATCAGGTTTTCATCTTCGTCTAGGTATATTGGCTTTAAGTCATCCGATAGAGTTATCCACACATACCTTTTCTGATGTCTTTTCTTCAAAGTGTTCTTTATTCTGGCATAAGCCTGTGTTTTTCCAAGTGCAGTGTGCAGATTCATTTCTTGGTATTCTTCTGGTATAGCGTAGCATTTATTGTCCTCAGTCACAATTGAGGTTAGGAAAATTTTGCTGCTTTTTCCGTCCACCGTCGCTTTTACCTCGAAGCCAAACTTTAACTTTTCCATGCTTGGAGTATTTTCTTGACAATAATGTCGTTTTATAATGGTCTTTATTGGTCGGAATCGGAATCAGGACGAAATGACGGCAGTCAGTGTTTCTGTTTGAAAGAGTATTTATTAGGTTAGGTTTATTTCTTATCCTATTAATCTATCCTATACCTTTTTCTATTAATCTATGCTATTTATCTATTGCCTCACCTGTTTGAAAGAGAAACGACATTAAAAGCCACTTCTTCGCCCTTTCTCTAATTACGACTGATTATGATTACAATTGCAATGATTATTAGCTATAAGTCATAGTCTTCCACATTCGTGTTCCCCTACCCTCTCTTTTCTGTGTACAGTCCTGCCTTACCCACGCGACGCAAGTCCGCGGGTAATTCAAAAGTGCGAAGTGCTTTTACATATATATATATATATATATATATATATATATATATATATATATATATATATATATATATATATATATATATATATATATATATATATATATATATATATATATATATATATATATATATATATATATATATATATATATATATATATATATATATATATATATATATATATATATATATATATATATATATATATGTTTATATATATGTATATATATATGTATGTATATATATGTATATATATTTGTATTGTGACCCCGGAAATCTTCACGATTCACACTTCGTCGCAGCCTTTTTAACGATACTCAAACGATACTCAAAACTTTACCTTATTTCGTTGGGCGCCAGGTGCAGTTGCACCACCTTACTTAACAAACAACAAATAGAACTCGACGGATGGCTGGCTAGGCTCAGATACACACACCGTAGATAGAGTGGCTAGGTTCACCATACAAATAACTCAGTCAGACAATAATTCATTTTTCAATAGTTCACAGATTTCTTTATTTAGAAACTTTACGATAGTTCAACAAAAATTCATAACAAAACCTTACGGTACTCAGAAACCTGATTTTCACAAAACTCTATATAATACAAAGAAGTAGCTACGTTAACATTATCACAGCGCGATGGTCGCGGTTATTAATCAAATTAATAAACTACTGATACGAGAGGTTCTGAGCAACGAGAGTACGAGATATGAGGATTTTCTCTGTTTACGAAAGCTTTACTTAATTATTAGACGAAACTTTAACGTTAACTTTATCGCGAGACGGCTGTTTTTACTAAATTACTGAAGCTAAATTACACAATATTTTCTAAACAACAAAAGCTCGTCCGCGGCTACTCTACGTTCGAAACTTAGCTTACAGGGGTAACTAACCGATTTCTTTAACTACAAAATCTACAGAATACTTTACAAAATCTTTACTCAAATAACAATACTTTATCATGCTAAAACATGCTAAACCATACTAAATCATACTAAATCATACTAAATCTTCTATTATTTTTCTACGTAATTCTTAGTCACGAGGTCGCTCACTCAATACTTTATTTTACTTTACTAGAAAAACGTGGTCGGCCACGAATCTACGACGGCATAACAGCACCTTATAGTCGATAGATTCGGGACTTTTACTGATTTTCTTTTACCGAACCTTACTCAATAAACCTTACTGACAAAACCGTACTAATCTTTAACAAAAGCGACGTCGTAACTTTACAGTATAGAGGCCAAAGCCTTACCTTAGTTTCTCCTTACTTCTTCGTCTTCTTAACACTGAATTTACCTTACTACAACAATACTTTATTAAAACAATACTTTACTTTACGATAGAAGACGATAGATTGAATAATAGAAAAACGATAGGTTAAATTTTGAAACAAAAAAAAAACGGTAGAAACGGTAGAGAACTTAGGCCGACGTGCTGCTTCTTGTAGTGTTGAACGTAGAGAGAGCGAGGTATCGCTCGTCTTGAGGGCCTGAGGTATCGTACGATGATCCTAAACGTCCTGATTGGCCTATTTTTGCCCCACCGCAAAAGTAGGTCGACGCAATTATTTGAATAATTGTTTCACGTCGCGCATCCTGTTTGGCGCGTCTTAGGACGTGCGTTACTCATGCGGTGTGGCTCCAGTGACGTCACCAGGTAGTCTTCTTTCGCCCTCTCGTTCTCTCGTTGTTACTGCCAACCCTATTGCCTTCCGACAGGCGCGTTAATACGGAGGGCCGATGGCATCACCGCAACTTAAATCGGATCCTACCGTAATTTTGTGTTGGGCATTTCGCCTCTACTCACAATAACGCCTGCTTGCAGGAACATCTTTATAGCTCAACGGAGACTACGGCGACGATAGCGATAGTTTGGACGGTAGATGTTAACGGGTTGATTCGGCTCCAGGCCGATAAGTCACGCACGGGAGGCTGTGTTGCAATATGCAAGCCCTATACGCCTGCTACGTGGCATTCAACAATTCGGTCGTGAGAACGGGGCGGATGATGGTTCTGGTCACAAGCCTGAGTGTCTTCTTTCATACACCACGAGACCTGCATGACCGTACTGACTCTGAGGGGTGGTACTGGATTGTGGACCAATGCAAGATGTCCAGGGATCATCTGGCTTCCTCCCGGATGTTCTTCCGCTGTTCTTCTGCGGTGTTTTCCCTCGATGGTCGAACCTTATCTCTTTTCGGTCGCTACCTTGCGCTGAAGCGCTCAAAAATTACGAAATACAAAACAAAACATTAGTCCTAATACTGTAATTCTACAAAACTTTATCGGTTGGTCCCCTGTGCTCTTGTTCGCGGCACGTCGACCAAAATCCGCCCGTTTGTTCCCGCTGGAACGGGCGTCTTCCGAAACGCCACGTTACAGTATATATATGTGTATATATATGTGTATATATATATATGTGTGTGTTGTGACGAGGCAGAAATCTGCCTTGTATTACCACGACTCCTCTCCCGATTAGAGCGACCGCTATAATTTTGAGAACTAAAATAATATCGACGAGAAGTCTCACATCAGCTCAAATTCCGAAGGCTATCTTATGTAAATATTAAGTATGGTATTCTAATATTGCTTTTTTATGTTTTTTTTGTGTTAACGTTCGTGTTGACGTATTATGGCCGGCGAGGGATAGCCAACATCCAGCCTCGACGCTGGTGGGTTATTCGAAGCCTCAGAGTCAGTAGTCGAGTATGACGTTATCTACGGTTCCTGTGTCACGCCTGGAAGAGCGCTGCATTTCCTGCCTTGCTGTAATGCCTAAGTCCCGACCTGGTCCATCGGGCAGCAGAAAGCATTATTTAAACATTCCGCCTTCCAGGGTGCATCGAGCATCCACCTGCCATCTGACACATACTTGACAAAAGCTCTGAGAGCCTAGAGGGCCCACCAAGACAGCCTTGCACCCTTCCAGTTCCCGGATGACGTCTTCCCTCCCCCGAAAATGATCTACGCGATGCAGATCGAATATGCGACACTTCTCGTCCGACTGTTGTAGCACGAAGCTGCGTTTCTTTAATTGTCATTTATTGCGCATTTTTTTTCAATTTGATTTTTATTCCAAGCATTATTATTTAAAAATTATTCTGTTGTGTGTGTGATTTTGGAGTTAGCCAGTAAAGTCTACTATAGGTAAGCTTTCAACCGTACTCGACTCCCCGTTGTTATTTGGAAAATAGGAAAAGTTTATACGCTAGTTGGTTACTGCGTAGTCTTGCCTCACCCCTTTTCCGGGCGACGCAGGTACCTTTTTCACGGGTTTTCGTGTACTGGCTTTACTTTTGTCATAATAATGTTGTATTATCACTTATTAGATGTATATTTGTTTGATTTTGATGAAATAATCGATATTTCGAGAAATCGTCAAGATTAATTGTTGTGTGTGCGTCCCCTTACAGTATTTTTGTTTGTTCCCCCTTTTATTGATCCTTTTTATTGAGTCTTGTCTTTTGTTTAATCGGATTATGAAGTCACCAATTTAAAATTTGAGTATTTTCGATAATTAATCTCGAAGATATATCGAATCCAGTTGAATAATTATTTCTTTTGATCCTTTTGTATATTTTAATAATCGTGTCTATTATTTTGTCAAATCCCGGAAATTTTGAGCTGATATAATTTGATAGTTTAATGATAATTAAGTAACGAATATTATTGGCACCCCTGTTATATCGTGTTTTGCGTAGTTGAAAATTGCGTAGTGAGACCGCGTACTTTGTTACGTCATATTTGTGTAGTATGTGTCCGTGTGAGTGCTCTGATTCAGACTCTTTGTATCCTTATCCGAATTCCTGTATTACCGACCCGCCTAGTCCATTGCATTATCGACCCCATTTATTGAATATTATCCTCTGTTTCCCATACTACCTTGCCGACCCTATCCAGACTTCTTCCTCATCGTGTGTGTGTGTTCTGTATACGTTGCACTATCGTTAGTCAGCTGTGTTATATTGAGTTTATTATTATTATTATCGTGATCTACTGTTTGTATAGTTAGTATTTGGGCTTATGTAAGCAACCAGACATAGGTACTGAGTTGTTGCGACCACCAAAATAAATTTGACTATTATTTTCAATTTTCATTAAAATTTTATAAACTATTGGTTTTGCCTGCCTTCCCCCTTCCCCTCCCCTTTAAATTATCATCGACCTCACGTTCCCCTCACCCTGAACTGCCGAGTATTTCTTAAGTTTAAAAGTAAAATAAATTTCTCTTAAGAAGATTTAATTGAATTAAGACCGTTTCATTTCATTTTTATCGTTTTTATTATTTTTATTATTTATTTGTTTTGTAACGTGGTACTTTCGAGTACCTGGCACCCAATACAAGAATTTTGGGAGATTTATACTCATTTTCGAAACTCATCTAAAGAAAAATTCAGATTTCTTTCAAGATTCTCACGGGTTGTCAGTTTTTGTAGGCGTCACTGCTGAACAGAAATCTTTTCCCCTTTCCCCTTTGTTCACAGGTGTCGTCACAGTGTATATATATGTGTATATATATGTGTATGTATATATATATGTATATATATGTATGTATATATATGTATGTATATATATGTATGTATATATGTGTATGTATATATGTGTATGTATATATGTGTATGTATATATGTGTATGTATATATTTGTATGTATATATGTGTATGTATATATGTGTATGTATATATATGTGTATGTATATTGCAACGGTGTTTCTAGGCTAACACCGCGCCCTACGCCCTTCCTATATTTTCACGTTAACTTACCGAAATACTTACACGAATGTTGCCGGGCGCCAGACGCTAAGCGCGTCACTTAAGAAATTTAAGATAGACCAGAATAAATTATTACATACGAAATTAATCAATCAAATAATTAGCAACAACACGAAGTGGAACGGCGGCATTGAAGCACAACTAGCTCAGGTCAAACTTAGTAGGCGATAAGGTAGGGTGCGTGGATTTTAGGCTTCAAATAAAATAACGTTCGAACAACAGATGTTTTCCTTCAGTGGAATTATGCTTCCGTTTATTATACGGGTGGTTCAGACATTGTTTAATATGCAGCGGTACCAAGCAAAAATATAGTTAACAAAAGTAAAGCGTAATAGGAAATAGATACCCTATATAAGACAAAATGCTCAAAAAGTCCTTATTTACGTAGCGGTATTAGATAAAGAAAGAAAACAGTATACACGAACTCGCTAGCGCACGCCGAGTGATGCTATACAATACAAGCTATTATATTACAGTTTAGACTGCGTATCACCGAGCGATACGATACTCAGGCAAAATACTACCCTAGGCGGCACGTTAGCGGTATCGGTTATTAATCATTAACTATGTAAAAAGACTCAAAGAATATTATGTCAGATCGATGGAAAAGATTAGTTAGGCTTTACGAGTACTTGATTATAATAAAAGGCGGAATTTAAGTCAAGCGGCAATTATACAAAGCCTCAGAGATATTATGAAGGAAATTATTAAATAAACCTTAAAACTAAACAACTTAAACTAGTGACTTTCTACGCTCAACTAACCCTCGGGGGGTTAGCTAATTAATTAGTGACACACCAATCAGTAATACAAGATAATAAATGCAATATAAAAGAGACAGGTCAAGTATAGCGAAAATTAGATAAGTTATACCAAGCGAGAATCATAGAAAAATCATATAGAAACTAATCAGAAAAATCAGAGAAACGAGCTATCAAATTGTATCCAGCGACTATTAATTCTACTCAATCAAGCCAATCAATTAAGTATAAGTTAGCATAACAAAATGGCCGTAGCCAGTCACGAAATCACTCTAGATCCTTAATTTTCTCAATAATTTAACTAAAACGTGGCCCGAAGGCTACACGCTCCACAAAAAGATATCTGAACTAATAACAGATTATTATATGGATCTTTCGAGTTGAGTTCGTGGCTTTACAGGAACGAAAAGGTCTTACCTTTCTGGCGAGATGTTCGTCGCACTCACTACACTTAACCTAATACTAACAAAAGAAAACTATACTATGAATCAAAGAACAAAATTAATATTGGATACTGAAAGGAGAGAGAGCGATAGTTAACTGAATAAAACGTAGCGGTATGAGCGATAATAGCGGAATTTGGCAC
>OZ001258.1:18164331-18244331 GCA_963924015.1 Macrophya annulata
CAGTGCCCATTTAAAGACACTTCCCTAATTTTTTCAGATTTTTTTTGGCCGATAGTTTATGAGACATCGAATCTTCAAAAATTTGACAATTTTTTTTTTTTAAATGATTTGCCTTTAAACGAAGTTTTTCAAAAGAAATTGAAAAAAATTCTTTGCTAGACTAAACATCATGTTTTGTTCAATCTTGCATTGAAATCGCGTTTCTCAGGATGTGTGGGTCCTTCGATTTTTTGCAAAATATTCTCAAAAAAAATTGTTTCAATTTGAAAATTTTACAGCCCAATTCCATCGTGGGCCAACCATATTTACTATTTTTTTCCGACGTTTGTAATTTTGGAAAATTTGATATGACGAAGTTATAATGACGACGCAAACTACGAAGCGCACGATCTGCATCACGAGGAGAATAATTCGAATGACTTGGACAACGAAAACGATGCCAGTAGCAATTCCAGGACATCGTAAACGTTCAAGCCACAAAAGATATGCAAATTACTTATGACTGAATAGAACTCACATCTTATTCATCAACATATTAATTCTAGATATTCAACGGCCCTGTCTGAGTTACGGGTGAGCTCTGTGATTGGTCTACCTAGATCCTCCGTAGATCGGAAACTAGGGATCTCTCGAAATTTTGGTACGAGGCTTTTGGTCTTAGAATTATTTCAAGAACTCACCTATCTAATGTGGCCCGATGGAATTGAATTACCATGTATATTCTTACGAAAGTGATACACCCCTTACATGTAGCTCAGACGGTCTAGTAGTCGTCGTAAATAAAAGATGTGGATATATATCATTTGTCCACCATTACCCATGTCTACGCTATTATTGTAAATAACAGTCTTGTTCAAGACATTAAAGAGAACACACGTATTTACAATACAACTTAATATTTACTAAAATACCATTCCCTTTGCATTTATTCGACTATTCACTTCAATTTAACTACTCGGAGAACCTTTTAAATAGAGTTGTTCCAGATGATGCTGAGAGAACAGCGAGAGGCCCAACAGAAAGACCGCGAGGCTCAACGAGAAGATCGCAAAGCTCTCCTCGCAGAACAACGAGAAGCGCAACCAACGCTTCTCGCAGCACAATGAGGGGATTGTGAGACCCTTGTTTCTTCTTTATTTACAGCCCAACAGCAGTCCGAGGCCTACCAGAGACAGCAGTCCGAGGCCGTCTTATCCACAGTACTTTCCTCGCAATAAAAACAATCGGAGACCCTCCTGACTACAATCCTTTCCGCTCAACGCGAGCAGCCCTCAGTCCTTCAACAGAGCCTGGAAACCCTGACCACCCGGATTACGAACGCGAGGCCTTCCCCTATTTGTACCTCGACTAGAGTTTCGTTATTTCGGGATCAATTAGAACAAGTCCCAATCAACGAATTAAGGTCTGTGACAAATCACGGAGGAAGAACTCCTACTTTTTTTAGACCAAGGTTAAATGAACTGTCAACTTCGGTTCCGGTCATTCAACCATTAACCCAAAACGTCTACGTCGAGTTAACGGCGCACACCGACACTCAAAATGAAACAGATCTGAGACTGATATGTGTTGATTAACCCTCGGAATTCGCTAATCCGAGTTCGCCTCACATTCAGAATAATAACATTGATAATAATTCTGAGGACATTTTCTGCGAGAGCATTTTGTCCGAAGTAAAAAAATTATGTTCGATTGTTAGCTTTACTAACTTGCGACGATGAGACTAGAGATCAGATAGAACGTGCTCATTTCATAGATGCAATTTACAATAGTGAATTAAAACATGCCTTGAGCTCAGCAGGAACATCTTCTCTCAGACAAGCCTTTATAAGAGCTTTGGAAATGAAAGCAACAAATTAGCAATATTTAGAGGTAGGTCGATTCAGGCAGGTGCAGACCTCGAATCAATCTTCTACATTCAAAAACGATAATTGTACTAGAACAACTCCCTGGTAGCATCGCGGCCAAAATAAGGACTCCAAGCCGGAAAGTTCCACCGAAGAACCAAGGTTTTGGTGTTATTGTAAACGGCAAAATCATACTATTGATAAATGCATTCTTGAACGAAAAAGGGAACAAAATTCCGACGATAAAAATTCGTCTAACAATTCTAACCCTAAATCACGGAGGGACAGATTCCTCTTCTAATTCCCAACCTTCAATCTCAAAAAACTAAGCTCTGGTGATTCAGTGGGGCTTGAATCATCGAAGAAGCTTTATATTAGTAGCCCTAATGATTTTAATACCAATAGTCTAACTCAATTTTTATTAAGAGGTCTCTCCGTCAAACCAGACTATACACGTAGGGCACTGTAAATGGTGTTGAATTTTTCTGGGTTATAGGCACCGAGGCGGAGGTTACAGTAATCTGTTCGGATCTTTTAGAATCCACTAAGGATAATTTCCATTCTACCTCTCTACGTACAGCTACAGGAGAGACTACTCTAATTCTAGGACAGCGATCTGTTCAAATAAATGTAGCTGGATTTATTACTTCACCTCATAAGGTTTATGTAGCCGATATAGAGGATGACGGTATTTTAGGGTTAGATTTTTTATCAGCACATAAGTGCACTATCTCTATGGTCACTAATTTGTTGACATCTGGTTGTTACCAGATCCCTCTTCTAACGACTAGTCATTCACTTCCTATTCCTTTCGATGACTCCCCTATGTTACGCAATTTAATTACACTTCCCCAACACCAAAATATCAGAGGTGGAGTTCTAAGGAACCTCACAAACAGATTATAGTGGCCTAGGATTCTATCCTTCAAACCAATATCGAATGATGAGATGTTTCTCAAAGATTCTCTCAATTTCAAAGTTAACCTTATTATTTGTTTAACGTCAAGTCCTCGAAGGTCTTAGACTGAGGATTCTATCCCCTTACAGAGTTCTTTCACAGAACTCATTTATCAACAGAAAATGTTGAGATGTTCATCGAAAATTTTACGGCTCTCATATTTTTATTTTAACAACTCCTACAGTATATTTTCTTGCGGACTGGTCTCCAAAAGTTTATGAAGGACTTTTGTATTCTTGTATGTCTACTTTTGGCACTTCTTTGTATTCGGGAACCTTATGCGATAGAATCTATCACCCTAGGTTAATTGAGAACGTATTTAGAAGATATTAATCAATAGGACGTTTCTCGCTCGGCCGGTTCTGATTTTTGTCTTCGACGTTGAAGTTTTGGCCAAAGATACTTTACGCTGCTTTTTGTGGGTTATGGATCCTTCCAATTTTGAGGTCTGACATTCGACTGCCTAGCCTGAACTAACCTTGAATCAAACGATCGAGAAATCATTTTCATGAATTTTCACCACTACGAACAGAGTCACGATAGGAATTTTTTAACGACTAGAATTTCTTTTCTTTGATTTGATTTTCAGAAAATAGCTCAATAATCTCTCCTGTTTAGCCAATGAATCTTTCCTTTAACCTATTTCAAAATAAACTAAGAGATCCGAATAGGATTTTGAATTCTCATGTTAATTTAAGTAACTAATTTTTAACAAGATGTTCAGATTTTCAATAGGATTGATCTAATAATCTGAGTGTGAAAAGACGGAAATCCTATCCTAGACCTATCCATTCTTTTTCCTGCTCCTTCAGATAAGATTGTAACAATTGTATTACTTACGAATTTTAAATAATGAATTAATTCAAATAGTTCCGACTCTTATTTTGTCTTTAAGAGAAGAATTTACTTCTTTTATACATTTGAGACATATTTATCCACCCATTTGGGTCGTTTTATAACTGACTTTTCAAGAGGCTTCGATTAGGACGGATTTGGAATCATAGATTGACTACCTTTCTGAGCTCTTGTCCCATAAATGCCATCCTGTCGCCTCTCTTCTGCAGGACCGTACTTCCTCACCGCTTACCGCTCACATCCTGATCCTGCATACTTCTGAGACATTCTTCTTTCAAGAAAAAATATTCCAAAGAACATTTTTATACTAAAAACTCACACTTTGATAACCTTAACACTCACCTATCTTTCCCAAGTCTTTTAGTGTGGTTCTTCCGTCGGAAGCTAAGGCGAATGCCGGATAGTTTATAGAAAAGCGACAAACCTATAACTTACTAACCACACAGGCTTTCCCAAACAGAGCACCTACACACATTTGTCTACTAGACTTTTTATTTTTTATTTTGAAATTTTATTTTTCATTTCAGATTTTAACTACAATTTGTCTTTTGAGAGTCGCGTCAAATCTTTTCCCTAGGGGGGGGGGGGGGGGGGGGGGGGGGTAGTGTTAAGAATGTGATACACCCCTCACATGTAGCTCATACGGTCTAGTAGTCATTTTAAATGACAGATGTACACATTTATCATTTGTCCACCGTTTTTAATCTCTACGCTATTATTGTGAATAACGGTCTTGTTCAAGACATTAAAGAGAACACACGTATTTCCAATGAAACCTAATATTTACCAAAATACCATTCCCTTTTATTGTTATCACTGAAAAGGACATTTGTGATTCTTTCAAAGTTTTATTGCCAGTCATGCCCATTTTTTTTTTTTTTTTGTTTCTTCCCAATACTTGTAACTCCGATCGAATAAATGATTAAAAAAAAGAATTCCAGCCAATTTTTTTGTCATTCTGTGCAGTTTAATATGAAAGTACTAGACAAATTTTGAAGCATTATGTCGAGAATTCTCATCCGGCTTGAAGCAAAAAATATCAAGCCCCACTAAGTATGCCTCCTGCGATTGTGTGCGAAAAAATCACAAAAATTCCACGTTGAAAATCATAAATTTAAAAATCAAAGCGATGATGAGGAAATGATTACTTCAATTTTATTTTCCTGATCTGAATTTAAATTTTATTCAATAAACGTATCGACTAATTTATTATAATTGATCAAGTGCTTGTATTGTTAACAAGTCGGCGACATTTCTGCACGTCAAACCTAAAATCTCATTATTCAGCGATCGTGATGAAATAAATTTTTTCTAGTTTGTAGTGAGTTTATCGTTCGTGTGATTCACGTTTGCCATAATGCAAGCGAATTCATCAGAAAATCAGAATTATTGAACTCAAATTTTCAATGCAATAATCAAGTTTCAATACTAAGGTCTCTTTGAACTATAAGATTCCTACTCAATTCAAGTAGTGCAATCGACAGAAAACTGAAAAAAATTCAAAAGAACGGAACAAGAAGACAACAACGTTATATCCAGAAACTAGATTCAAATGACACTTTTTTGTATAATATTTTTTCAATGATGGTGAAACAGAACGCAACCGTTTGTGAACAAAAACAATCGCAAAAGCCGGATGGTAAACGCGTACGTGTACACCCAACGAGATTGATTCTGATCCCTTCCGGTTTGGATGATTCTCATTTTACGTTGGCAACGGTAGCGTCTCGCAGCGCACCGTGCCGTCACGGCGTACGAGCAAAACTCGATCCGTAGCTGTCAAACTGATCTAACTTCAGAATTTTAAACTCCTAGACACTGAAATATAATACTTCAGTTCTCCAAGAATAATGCGATTGTCAAAAAGTGCTATAATGTCGAAGTTCACTTTACCATGAGATATATTAATTTAATAAACAATTCAGATGATTGAAAAACAGGGATTTCTTGTAAATAATTCAATTTTATAGAGGGTCACAGCCGAGGAACCTTGAGAAAAGACGCTAAGGCTGACAAATAACAGATTGCAATGTGTCTTGATAAAGGGAGGGTGAAGAGCTTGACGAATCCAACGTAGTGCTGTTGTTGAACTCCGATGGACTCTATTTTATACTCAACGTCTATGCTGTGCGTTAAGACTTCGATAAACATTGTTTTGCATTATGCGCTTATGCTGTTTGTTTGACTTTTATAGAGTCTATTTCATACTCTGCCTTTACGCAATGCATTGGACTCCGATTGACTGTACTCAATACTTTACATCTACGCTGTTCGTCGGAAGAGCTCTTCGATAAGCACAGTTTTATACTCTACGTCTACGAAGTGCGTAGGACTTCGATAAGTTTCCTCTCTATATTTTTATATCATTTAGTCAGAACAAGAGAGTCAACATTGTGCGTTGGACTCCAATGCGTGGAATATAAAATGAAACCTTTCAAAGTCTGCGTAGACGTAGGATATAAAATAAAGTCTATCGAAGTCACACGCATAGCGTCAGCTTATAGCCGCGTTTTGACAGGATGATACAAAAGTATAGAATAGAACCTATCGTAGTTCAACGCACTGCATGGATGCAGAGTATGAAATAGACTCTATCGAAGTCCAACGAAAAGTTTTAACGTTGAGGATTAAATAGAGTTAGTTAAAGTCAAATGCACAGGGTAGACGTAGAATATAAAATTGAGCCCATCGAAGTCTGTCGTACTGTGTGGACATTGAGTATGAAATAGAGTTCATCGGAGTCTGACGGTAGCACTGCGCTGAATTGGTCAGACTCTTCACCGCTCCTTTATCAACCCACGTTGCAATTTGTTATTTTTCAGCTCCAGTGTCTTCTGTCAAGGTTCCTTGAACTGTAAAGTTAAATAATCTACAAGAAATCCCTGTTCTTCAATCATCTAAATTGTTTATTAAATAAATATATCTCATAGTAAAGGGCACTTTTCGACAATCGCATTATTCTTAGAGCAATGAAATATTATATTTCAGTGTCTACGAGTTTTACATTCTGAGGTTGGATCAGTTTGACCGCAACGGGTCGAACTTTGCGCGTACACTGTTCCGGCGCGGCGCGCTGCGAGACACTACCGTTGCCAACGTAAAATGAGAATCGCTCAAACCGGAAGGGATCAGATTTAATCTCGTTGGGTGTACCTACGGATAGTACGTGGACGATTGGGGTTCGAATTCTGTTGATTTTTTTATATTTTTTACCGTCTTTCATTATAAATAATAATAGATTTTCTCGCTTCGATGAAATAAGTTTTACCAGCAAAAAGCACGTTCTACACACAAAATCACATCACGATAATATTGAATAATGATATCATATGATATTATTGGATGTAAATCCATTAAAAGAATGATTGTGTAAGCGACAGCTCTTTTAAATTTGGGTGATGGCTGGTGTTTTGCGCATGCACGCCGGGAATAGGTAGCGACGGAATACGAAGTGAGAGTGTGGTCGTTGCCACGAAAGGAGACATATAATAAAAATCCCTGTTAAGTCATAAGAATAATATAATTTATAATAAAACTAGAAGGAACGGTTGTAGCCGTGATCTTTAGTATTAAAACAGTAAATAATTAATAAGAAATAACTGTCTCTGTATCGATGATAAATCTGTCAAGAAAAACAAGCTAATAAGAATATCAAAAATATCTAATAAAGTCAAGACTCAACTCAAATTATCACTTCCTTAGTTTTTCAAACCATACCTGACAACTCCTTAATATCCTAATCATAAGATAAATTAAAAATTTATTAAAAATCAGAAGTGGGATGAACGGAGAATCTAAGTGATAATTTGTGAATTAATTGTTAATTGAAAGTGCTATTAGTGGTTCTGATAGTGTCGTAGAATACGTGCCGGGTCAAGAGAGTCAATTGTCTTGTTTTGATGATTGTTGTGGAATCATGTCAATACCTACGTTTCCTTTGTTTCGTCGCAGAGCCGATGAAGGCCAATTACATTCAACAAGATATCCTGGTCCACCTTCAAATTTAAGCCGTTATCCTATAGGTACACCTCGCTACTTTGGTGCGCCAAATATTCAAAACTTTCAGCCGGTACATAGTAATGTGCGGCTACCGACAGAAAATGTAACTGTTCAGCAGCCGGTAGTTACGGACACGCAAATACCGTTCGCGAATGCTACTCCAAATTTAAACATGACGACTGCGACACCCATTGTAAACATGGCAAATGCGTCACGTCGGCTACTTCAGCAATTTACAGGTGCTAATGTTGGTGATAATAACGAACAAAGACAATACCAGCAAAACAATGCAAGTATGCATGGAACACTTAGAGACAATAGCGTGACGAGTGAAGCGAGTGCAGACAATAACTTTTCACAATCTGGAGCCGCGATGGCTAGAGTTCTCGAGACTATGGCCCAGATTTTGCAACAAAACGCTACGATGATGCAGGCGCAGACTTCTTCGCAATCGCATCGAAGTTATCATGTGATGCCAGACCTTACAAAATCTATTGGAGATTTTACAGGACGAGAGACTGCCGTGGAAGCGAAACGCTGGTTAAAGCAAATAGAAACATCCGCGTACATTCATGCGTGGCCTGAAGAGTTTTTATACGAAACAGCAACAATGCATCTTAAAAACGCTGCTCGTTCGTGGTTTTTATCCCGAAATGATACTTTCACGTGTTGGAATGATTTTCGAGCTGCTTTCGTTGCTGCGTTTGCTCCCGAAATCAACAAGTCACAATTATGGGACAATTTGAAGAATCGAAAACAACGAGACAATGAGTGTGTGCAAGACTATTTTTTTGATAAGGTGCGGATGTGTGCGGCATTAGATCTCAAGTTTGAAGAGTTACGTGAACAAGTGGCTACCGGGTTGCTAAATCGTGATATGGCAGTTCATGCTTTAGCGATAGAATATAAAACCATAGAAAGCCTTTTTCATGGTTTAATTCGGTTCGAAAGGACGATTAGAACATATGATCAACTTAAATCTCGAAAGCCAAATCACAATGTAAAATTTAAAAACAAGACCAGTGTTGAAGGTTCATCCAGTGAAATTTTGGATAGTAAGCCGAACTCTGATCCCAGTAAAAAGTCAGTTATTAACTGTTTCAACTGTTCAAAAGTTGGGCATTATTCTAGGAAATGTCCTGAACCTCAAAAGGTTGCTGAGTGCAAGAGGTGCGGAGAGACGGGTCATTATGCCAAAAATTGTACAAGGCCGTTGCCGTTGGACAAAGCCGAAGTTAAGATAGTGTCAACTGATTCCGCGAGTGTTACCACGGGTAGTGGAGACGATAATCGGAGCAGTTTCAGTCAGTCTTCTTCGACTGAAAAGCTAGCTAAATACTTGAAAACAATTAAAATTGATGAAATACCTATCCAAGCGATGATAGATCCGGGAAGCTCGGATTGTACAATCAAGGCTACCGCTGTTTTATGTCATCGTCTTAACGTAGTTTATTTGCCTAGTGTCTTAGGGGGTTTCGGAAAACCTGATAAGCAAAATCTTGTAACGTCGTGTGGTGTGGTACGTGTAAAAGTCGAAGTCGACGGGGTAATAGCAAAAGGAGTGTTATTTCGTGTCGTTCCTGATGACGTACAATCTACCGATGTTTTGATAGGCCGAACGTTTACTGATCTCGAGCATGTAGCGTACGTGAAAGTGAATAATAAACTATTATTTCTGGATAGTTCGACTGTCGAGCTGTCTAAAATCTTGCCTGATATCGAGTGGAAAAATGACGCTCGTCCTAGTGTGGTACGCGATAGTGAGTTGTCTCCAGCATCTATAAATTTCGTCGATGTAAAATTCGAAGACTCGAATTTATTGTTACCATTAATGAATCTTAATCACGATAGCCAACCACTTTGTCAAGGACAGATCGTCGACTCGTCTGTAATGACGATTCAACCACCAAATCTGATGCAGCGTCGGAAGGAACCCTTAGTGGAGAACGAGATCAGAGTGGATGAAACCGTATCGACTAGTCAACGTCAACAACTGAAGAATCTTCTGGAGGAATATCGCGATTGTATAGCTCGTAATATTTTCGAAATTGGAAAAACTACTCTTTTAGAAATGGATATTCAGACAAAACCAGGTAGTATGCCTGTTAGTGTTAAGCCATATAAAACAAATAATACCCAACGTAACATAATCAAGAGAATAGTTGATGAGTGGAAGGAAGCTGGTGTAGTTAGGGAAACGTCATCACCATATGCTAGTCCAGTATTATTAGTTACTAAGAAAAATGGGGAAAATCGACTAGTAGTAGACTATCGTAAACTTAATGCTATAACCGAACGGATTAACTTTCCATTACCATTAGTATAGATGAGTACTTAGAAGTGCTAAATGGAGCAAAAATATTTGCTACTTTAGATCTTGCTCATGGGTACCTTCAATTACCACTAACAGAAAAGGCTTGTGAAAAGTCTGCATTTATTACTCCGGATGGGACGGGAGAGTTTACTAGAGCCATGTTCGGTTTGATGAATGCTCCATTTTATTTCTCAAAATTGATGGAGAAGATCCTTGGTTCTTTAAGAAATAAATATTTATTGTTTTATTTAGATGACATTTTAGTTATGGCTAAAGATTGGGATGAGTTGATGATTCGCCTGCGAGCGGTACTTGAGGCGTTACGAGGTGCTGGTCTCACTCTGAAGCTTGAAAAATGTCAATTTGGAAAAAGAAAAGTAGAATACCTAGTATTTATTGTCAGTGGTACAGGGGTCGAACCAGGACCAGTTAAAGTCGAAGCAATATCTAGGTATCCAACACCGAGGAACGTACATGAGACTCGGCGATTTATTGGCATGTCAAGTTTCTTTCGTCGCTTTGTGCCGAAATTCGCTACGATCATCGGTCCGTTAACTGAGTTAACGCGCAAGGATGTAGAGTTTGTTTGGAGGGAGAGGGAAGAGCTTGCATTCAATAAGATCAAAGAGGTCTTAGTGTCGAAGCCAGTTTTGGGAATTTATAATCCCAAGGCGACAAGAACTGAACTTCACACTGACGCAAGTGTTGAAGGACTAGGTGCTATATTGTTACAAGATAATGGTAAAAATGAATTGCATCCAATTTTTGCGATTAGTCGTCGAACGTCAATAGCAGAAAGAAGTTATCATTCGAGTAAACTTGAGTTATTGGCAATAGTATGGGCGGTAGATAGATTACGAATATTTTTTAATTTCACTCAAGTTTACTATTATAACCGACTGTCAAGCGTTAGTTTATTTAAACACCAATAAAACAACGAATCCTCAAGTGGTTCGATGGACGGCTTCTCTTGCAGAGTATGACTTTGAAATTAAACATAGAAAAGGGACTGCTATGGCTCATGTAGATGCTCTATCGAGAGCTCCCGTAGACGAATCTGTAATCAATGAGTTATCCGAAAGAGCACATATTTGTCAGGTTATTCTACGAGAGGAAGAATTTCTACTGTTTCAACAAGAAGATGAGGAATTACAAAAAAAAAATCGAAATTTTGTCGAGACCGCGACATGAATGTTCCAAACATGAACTAGACATAGTAAAAGATTATAGACTTCTCGATGGAATTCTTTATAGGGTAGCGGAACGTGACGAAAAGGAAATACTTTTATATGTTGTTCCTGCTTCCATGCGCAAGGCAATAGCAATTAAGTATCATGACTATGGAAGTCATTTCGGTATTGATAAAACCCTAGCTAAGGTACAGATGTATTACTATTTTCCACGGATGCGAACGTATCTTAAAAGGCATATCGCTCAATGTCTGGAATGTATTATGAGTAAAAAAGTTGCTGGTCGTCAAGCAGGCGAACTACATTCGATAAAACCTGGTGATAGACCTTTTGCTGTAATTCATATTGATCATGTGGGTCTATTTGTGACGTCTTCTAAGTGAAGCAAATATATTCTAGGAATTATAGACACATTAACTAAGTACGTGGTGTTTGAGCCTGTTAAGAATACAAGTGCAGCTATCACTGTTAAAAAACTTGAAGGATTTGTAAGTCAGTTTGAAGCACCAACTCGGATAATTAGTGATAGAGGAACCGGTTTTACCGCTAAGTTATTCGAAGACTTTTGTTCTCGGCATGGCATTAAACACACGTTAAATTCTAGCCGACATCCACGGGCTAATAGATTAATAGAGCGAATGAATCGTACTTTGTTACCAGCCATGATAGTTCGTACCGAACAGGGGGTACAGTTAGAATGGGAGAAGGAAGTTGAATTAATTGAACGAGATGTAAATTCATCGATAAGTAAGGCGACGGGAAAAACCCCGTTTGAATGTTTATATGGCTATCAACCGCGGTTCGGAGATGGTCGGATAAGAGAATTGACTAAGAATTGCGAGGTTTATCGTAATCCCGATGACATTAGGAATGAAATGCGAGAAAAAATCGATGCAAGTCAAAAAAGAAATAAAGCGTATTACGATAAGCGTCGGAATAAAAATGTAAAGTTCTCCGTAGGTGAAATAGTTTATTTAAAAATTGATCATGTATCTACAGGGGAAAGTACGAAACTACAGCCACGCTATAAGAGACCTTATGTAATCTCTAAAGTTTGGTCGGGTGATACCTATGTCATTACAAAATTAGCTACGGGGAGAAAATCACATAGACCTATAACGGCGCATGTGTCACAGCTGAAATTATGGCGTGGTCGAGATAAGTATTTTTCCCTAGATGAGGAAGTAAATGTTAGTGACCAGATTCTAGTTGAATCTAGTGACAAATCTAAAAGCATTAACGAAGATCAAGTCAGTACAATGACAAATGTAGATAATGAAAATAAAAGGGTACTTTTCAATCGTCCACAACGTTTACGACAAAAACCTAAAAATCTACAAGACTTTGTATTAGGTTAAGCGACAAGAATTTTAGAGGGACCTAAAATAGTTGTAGGATGGACGAGTGTAAGCGATAGCTCTTTTAAATTTGGGTGATGGCTGGTGTTTTACGCATGCGCGCCGGGAATAGGTAGCGACGGAATACGAAGTGAGAGTGTGGTCGTTGCCACGAAAGGAGACATATAATAAAAATCCCTGTTAAGTCATAAGAATAATATAATTTATGATAAAACTAGAAGGAACGGTTGTAGCCGTGATCTTTAGTATTAAAACAGTAAATAATTAATAAGAAATAACTGTCTCTGTATCGATGATAAATCTGTCAAGAAAAACAAGCTAATAAGAATATCAAAAATATCTAATAAAGTCAAGACTCAACTCAAATTATCACTTCCTTAGTTTTTCTTACCATACCTGACAACTCCTTAATATCCTAATCATAAGATAAATTAAAAATTTATTACAATTGTTTGCTCAAAATTATTGAAGGAATGATTTTTTGCTCAAAAATAATCATTTATTATTCATGATGTCGGATTGAAGGAAACTAACTTGGTAGATGTGCATCACCTTTTTCATGGTATTGGTGTACCAATTGAAAATTGTGATTAAGAAATAACGGAAAATCATACAAAAAAAAAAAAAATTTCAATGAAATTGAAGTACTCGTTTCTTCATCATCGCTTTAGGCTTGAAATTCTTGAGTTTCAATGGAGAATTCTTATGATTTTTCCGAACAGGATCGCAGGAGGCATACTTAGTGAAACTTGATATTTTTTGCTTAAAACTAGATCAAAATACTCAAAATAATGCTTAAAAATTTGTCTAGTATTTTCATATTAACCTGCGCGAAATGACAAAAAAATTAGCTTCAATAATTTTTTGAAATTATTTCTTTAATCAGAGTTACAATTATTGGAAAGAAATAAAAATTAAAGAAAAAAAAAACAAAAGATTGGAATGACTGGTAATGAAAATTTGAAAAAAAAATCACAGATGTCCTTCACAGTGATAACAATAATACAAAAAAAATATCAATCAAATTGGAATCGGTCAGGTTCTATACTGTGTAATTTACCATGGAATGCCTCATTCGTATATTTCATATATAGGTATATATATATGTATACCCGAACCTAGCAAAAATGAACAAAGATTGTGCGCACCACTAGATGTCTATTCGAAGCGGTCAGTTCCCAATACTACCAAATCGAGGAAATGAAGCTAGATATATATGGAGTGATTCGTTTATTTTTAAAATTTCAAATGATTTCCGCCATTGTAGCTCGCCGATGAATGGAAGGAAAAAGGTAGGCTGTTATATTCTCTTTGCAGTTAGAAATATTCTATAAATGAAATTCATTCAATACCTGGAATTTGGCAAATCCGTATAATTCTGTGTGAATAAAATACTTACCTGGATGTCACTTCTCAAGACGGATATGCACTCATTCAAGACATTGTGGAGGCAGAAATCGAATTCTATTATGACTATTAGACTTTTTTTCATAACATGTAACTCACCATTTAAAATAGCGCAATTCCTCCTTATATATATAAATTAGATAAATATACACACACACGCACGCACGCACGCACGCACACACACACACACACACACACACACTATTTGAAAATTTCTTCTCCGCCCAGGGTCTCAAGAGACTCCTTTGGATATGAAAAAAATTCCCTTATTTGGAAAAATTCTTTATTTTAAGTATAGACCTGCCTCAAACAGGGTCCCTCTTTTCCATTTGAATAACACAGGGAAAAATTTTTTTTTAACAAAAAATTTTTTTTCTCTCTCACGAACAATGACAAAAATTTTTTCATGTGTGTTGTTTGTAGGAAATTTGATTCTCTACAAAATTGTTACGACATAAAATTTTTGTCAGTCTAACGGTTTCAAAGTTATAGGCTCCCAAAGTTGATCATATTCTGTACGGCTCTGAATAATACAGAAATAACTTTATTTTTCTCATTTTCATCTTTTATTATCGATTTAGGAAAAATCGAAGTTATTAATCACTGTTTTAGTATATTTTTATATATTTAGGTAGACCGTTACCCTAAAAATATAAAGAAAATGTTGAACATTGAGATTTTTTATTCGATTTTTCCCTCAAGACCACGAAAAAAATTATATTTTTTCTAAAACTTCGATTCACTCTTATTACACTCATAGGGAAGAGTGGTCCCAAACCGACCGCCTAAATGGCAAAGGCCATAAAGGTGCCCAAAATCAATTTGTTCGGCGGGTTAAAAGTTGTACTCTGTAGAGGGATCATTGTTCTGCTTCACGCCAGTTGCTGAGGTTTGTGGGTGTCGTTAAGTGGGAGATACCGAAGCAAAAGTAAAAGTCCAAGTTTTCGACGTGCTCAAAAATGGTGGTACAAAACTGACCCTCTAGTTTTTTTGCAGCGAATCGCGAGAAAAAGCAAAATTTCGCATTTTCATCATAATTTTTAAGTAAGACCCTACGATTTGGCATGAACTAAAGTAATTTTTGAATTTATTGAATACATTTCAAGGCCTTTTTTCAGAAAACAAAAATAAATGAACAAGGTAATAATCGGTTTTACGTTTGAATACTTGTCCCATTTCTCGAAAAAACATGTGCGAAATAATTTTTCATCACTTTTAATCACCTTTTGCACCTCAGAAACAACCTATAAATAATTGCGGTGCAATTAAAAATGGGGGTTGGTTTCGAACCACCCCGACTTTTTTCACATAAAGGTTCACTGTTCATTATGGCAATAGAGGCGATCTAATTTCCATAGCATGCGTTGAAGCTGAGGCCATAGGTGATCGAAACAACATACCTTCCGATTTTTTCACAAACAAAAGACACTTTTATCATCCGTTCCGTCCACCCGAAAAATGAATTTCACTTATGTCAAAACTAATATGACGCGATCGCTGGAGAATACAATGTGAATTGAAGATGATTATCTACGTTTAAATTTCTTGTGTCGTGACAGCTTTGCACTGACACTATTCACAATTCGGCTGGCCGTGCCATCTCTGAGAAACATGGGGGGTCGGTATGGTACGACCGGTCGGTTTGGGACCACTCTTCCCTACTATTAATTTATTTTTTTTTATCCATTTATAACCTTAGTTGTCGGTTGATTTTTGTATATGGGGCATTCCACGTCAAATTTGCACACTATGTACCTCACCTCCTTCGATTTGGATAATTTTTTAGTATGATGTTGCAACCAACCCAAAAGGGTCTCTGATTTGTTTCAATTTTTTTTCGCCACCAGTGAAATTTAAAACAAATTAAAAAGCAAATTCTGAGAACGCCATTTTCAAAAATCTGAAAAAATTCACAAAAATTCTATGATTTAAATGATGATTTCTAAGTCCCACATGATAATGGGATCTCAAGATCTACTATTTTTGTCACAAATTTTTAGTTTTTTCATGTCAAAATTGGAGCTTTTATTTTTTTAATCGGTCATAACTTTCTCAAATATTAATCATTTTTTTATTATTAATAGTATGAGTGTAATATCAGTAAATCAAAGTTTTAGGAAAAATATAATTTTTTTCGTGATCTTAAGGGAAAAATCGAAAAAAAAAAATTCACTGTTCAACATTTTTTTTATATTTTTAGGGTAACGGTCTACTTAAACATATAGAAATATACTAAAACAGTGATTAATAACTTTGTTCTTTCCTAAATCGATAATAAAAGATAAAAATAAGAAAAATAAAGTTATTTCTGTATTATTCTGCAGAGCCGTACAAAATATGATCAAGTTTGGGAGCCTATTACTTTGAAACCGTTAGACTGACAAAAATTTTATATTAGAACAATTTTGTATATAATTGAATTGCCTATAAAAATTATCGCAGAAAAAATTTTCATCATTGTTCGTTAGAGAGAAAAAAGTTTTTTGTAAAAAAAATTTTTTACCCTGTGTTATTTAAATGGGAAAGGGGACCCCCGTTTGAGGCAGGTCTATACTTGGAATCAAAAATTTTTCCAAATAAGGGAATTTTTTACAACCAAAGGAAGCTCTTGAGAGCCTAAGCAAAAAAAAATTTCCAAAAAAAACACCCTAATATACAGTAGACTCCCGTTAAGTGTTCCCCCGTTAAGTGCTCGCTTTCGTGGAATTTCGACGTTTTCGGCATATTTCGCAGAATCGACAGATCCCCCACTCTTGCGCCGTGTTTCTATGGGTGATGTAGTTGCAGCCGCCTATTCTTTTGTTAGTTCGATTATACTGTGTAGTATTTCCGAGAACTAGTAAGCGTAGTAGGGGCTCCATTTAAGTGCGCATTTCTCCGAATTTAGGTTTTCTACAGCCCCGAGCATGAGCACTCAACAAGAGTCTACTATGTATATGTGTGTGTGTGTGTGTGTGTGTGTCTATATATATATATATATATATATATATATATATATATATATATATATATATATATATATATATATATATATATATATATATATATATATATATATATATATATATATATATATATATATATATATATATATATATATACACACATATACAGGGTGAGGCACCTAAAGTGTTACACGCTGTTTTCTTCGAAGCTATTGCAGGTACGGAAAAATATTTCAGACCAAAGTTGTAGGGTTTATAGGCAGAAAGGAGTTCGCGTTATTGGGTTGTTCAGTGGAGGCGCCGCTGAGGTCAGGGGAAGGTCAACTTTGTTTTCTTATATGGAAACCCATATTTTTCATTACGCAATTTTGTTCTACTTGAAAAATACCAAACGACTTTGGTATGAAACATTTTTTTGTGAGACATCAATTTTTTTATGATATTTAACTGAACAACTAGAGTTTTTACAATGTTTAGGAACATTTCACCTCTAAAATATCAAGTTTGGAGAAAAATTTGAGGAGACAAAAAGTGCGTAATTTCATGCGAAGATTCTTGGGAAATAATTGCAGATTTTTTGTTAACAATTTTATTTTTTTTTTTAACAACTCAAAAAGCTGCAATCAAAAATTGTTAAAAAAATCTGCGATTATTCTTCAAGAACCTTCGCAAGAAATTGCGCACTTTTTGTCTCTTGAAATTTTCCTCCAAACTTGATATGTTAGAGGTGAAATGTTCTTAAAAGTTGTAAAAACTCTAGTTGTTCTGTTGAATATCAAGGAAAATTGATGTCTCACAAAAAAATGTTTCATACCAAAGTCGTTTGATTTTTCAAGTAGAACAAAATTGCGTAATGAAAAATATGGGTTTCCATTTGAAAAAACAAAGTTGACCTTCCCCCGGCCTTGGCGTCTCCACCAACTGAAAATAATGCTGCACCATTTTGTTTCTCCTTCAATATCATAGAAGTTTTATGGGAAGTATTCTTTCGTATCATGATTAATTTCCGAGATATTGGTCTGTAACACTTTACGTGGCTCACCCTGTATATATATATATATATATATATATATATATATATATATATATTAGGGTGCTTCGGTTTAGACGAGTTTTTTTTTTGGTCCATTCACGGAATAATGTTCTAAACATATAAAAACAAATTCTCATCAAGTATCAGCTCTTAATTTTAATTCTTAGAACTAGTGAAATGAATTTGCAATTTTCCCATTTGAATAACACGTGAATTTTGATTTTTTTTTTCAATTATCTATAGCTTCGCAGCATTTCATGATATTTAATCGGCAATAGGTGGAAATGACAGAGGAATCTTTCCTCTCCAAAAGTGTATGTAGCCAATTTATGTTTTGTAACCGGCCTCGCCCGATAAAACATCTTGAAGCCAATTTTCTCTCAAATTTCATGGTTTTTTTTAATTTTTCTCGTAAACCACTAACTTTACAACAAAATTGTATAGGACTTTTTCATAGAAAATCCAATTTACTACAAAATAAGTCATGTAAGCCATAACCGTAGAGCTAGTAGTTTTCGAGATAAATCCAATTAAGCATTTTAAAATTTGAAAAATCGCTGTTTCATCCGAGGTTTTAGTACTTTTTAATGGTTACAAAACATAAATTGGCTACGTACACTTTTAAAGAGGACAGATTCCTCTGTCATTTCCACCTATTGCCGATTAAATATCATGAAATGCCACGACGCTATAGATAATTGAAAAAAAAACTTTCAATTTACGTCTTAATCAAATGGGAAAATTTGAAATTCATTTCGCGAGTTCTTAGAATTAAAATTAAGAGCTCATAGTGATATATATATATATATATATATATATATATATATATATATATATATATATATATATATATATATATATATATATGTATATACAAATATATATGTGTATACGGGAACGCCTGATGGAGCGGGTCAGTGAAACGATGATGTAAGGTTTCTTGAATTTCATCAGGCGAGCTAACTCCCATCGCGGAAATATCACTAGTTTTCTAAATTCTCCAATGACTATTTCGGAAGCCCTAGGGATATTTCCGCAATGGGAGTTAGCTCCCCTGATAAGATTTCAGAAAGCTAACGCTTACGTCGTTTCCACTGAACTCTATATAATACTGGAACGAGCGCAGCCTATGTATCACTTAAAAGCGAGAAACGGTGAGACAGAGATAGTTGTGCTTGAAGTTGGCACGCTCTTGTCGCACTTATAGCGACTGCCAGCGACTATGCTATATAGTATAGTAGACTATATCGCATAGTCGCTGGTAGTCACTATGAGTGCGAAAAGAGCGTACCAACTTCAAGCACAACTATCTTGGTCTGCCACCCCCTCACTACCGTTGCGCTCATTCCAGTATTATATAGAGTTCAGTGGTCGTTTCACTGATGCACCACCAGTCGCTTTCTGTAATACTATTTCCATCGTATTGTATTCACATGTAGACGGGTCCTAATGAAGCAGCGCTATCTCACCGTGCTGGTTGAAAAAGCGCTATTTCGCCGTTCAGCCGTGCTTAAATAGCGAGCTAGCGCTTTTCTAACCAGTACGGTGAGATAGCGCTGCTTCGCTAGGACCCGTCGATGTGTAAAGCTGGGACACGTTCCAAATGTGACATAGTAATTTTAATTGAACGCTAGCCGTTCGAATGATTCAAATTCATGAGATGGACAACGCTTGGTAAAAATATCCACAAATCAAGGGGTGTAGTTTGATACAACAGTTTATTTTAAGACATTATTTGAATATGAAATTGTTTGAATATAATAATAAACACGCGAATTACAGATTGAATGATGATGCATACAGACTGAAGATACATATAACCGCCACTGCAGACACATTTTGGGCGTCTCAAACTACGAAATATATTTCTATTCTCACGAAGTCGCACCATACTTATATAATAACCGTCTTTTGTAATTCTATAATCGATATAGCAAATTTATGATTGATGAATTTCGTATTACTTTTATCCATAGGAATGAAAATTTCGTATTTTAAAACGGTTTACATTATCGTTTACATTATTACACACTTTCCTTTTTCGGCCCATGGATTGTTCTTCTTATCAGGTGCGTGGATTAGAGGGTCATTTTTCTCGTTCTCTTCGACATATTCACGCATTCTGCAAAAATATACAGCCATATTATTTCATATGCAGAAGCATGTACCTTATAAACAATCATATTATATTTAGTGCAAAAATTATTATATAGTCGGATGAATGTCGCAATACATAATCCATTTAATATGAGTGACCTGTAAACATAGTGATATAGCTGCTTTTTTGTAAGCTCAGTAAGTATAGATTGAAAAAAATATTGGAATGGCAAACGATAGAAAACAATAATTCAATTCTTCATGAAAACATAATAGTACCTTTAACACTGTTATTGAAATACGGTTGATCGTTCTGAAGGAACCCACTAATGCATTGTACTGTGAGGTATGTGCATTGGAGTGACGGTGATTTAGGTTTTTTTCATAATACCCCAAAGACATAATCAAGCTATATACAAAAGAAATCTAAGTAGAGCTTGAGCGCTCTCGAATAATATAATTTACACGTGCCGGTGAGCGATGGGAATGTCAAATGTAAGATATATTTTTTTTTTTGTTTTTACATAGTTATTAATAAATCCTTTTTCATTAGTGAAGATACCTCGGAAGATTAGTTTGTTCCTCGACAATAAAGATTATACTTTATACTTGACGTACAAAAACAGATCACGTGTTCAGAGCATGCGTTGAGCAGCGTTCTAATCTGCTCTAAATCAAATTTTAACCCTAGGACCCTACACAGAGGTTTCCCAAACCTGAAAAATATTGACGCCCCCATATATAAATATATATCAAAATATGAGCTTATTCTTCCATATTCCATTCGATTCTTCAAGACTTGACCAAGCAAATAAGATGAACAAAAATAAAAATTCTCTAAACTCGTTACAATTAAAAAACTTTTATTCCTGAACTTTTTTCGGATGTTGATACAGTTCTGATATAAGCATATCCTATGGCATCATCTATAGGCAAGAGTGTGCAAAGTTTGTGTGCCCTTCACTGTTTTTGACTCAGAATATCGTGCATCTAATATATTTTATTTGTTTAAATAATCTTCTTTTGTAATAAAAGTAAAATTAACGCCTGTGAAATTCTTAGTTGCCCAGGTGTACAAATCTTGCGGTGTGGGTGTGTGTCTTTTAGTATTCATTTGTATGGAAGCTCTAGCAGCAAGTCGTTTTACTGAACCTGCAAGCCTATCATATGGTGCTTTGCTATGAGCTAATTTATGTTATCATATTACTGATTTTGAAATCAGTATCATGATAACATGAATTACTAAATTTACTAATTTATGTTATAATACTGATTTTAAAATCAATGCTGAATGGCATTTTTTTGCTGCCGCTCATGGCAAAGGACCATGCGATAGGCTTGCAGGTTCAGTCGAACGACTTGCCGCTAGAGCTTCATTACAAATGGATACTAAAAAACACATACACCGCGAGAATTGTACACCTGGGCTGGTAAGAATTTCACGGGTGATAATTTTACTTTCATTACAAATGCAGAATATTCAAACAGAAAAAATATATCAGATGCGCCATATTCTCAGTCAAATACGGTGAAAGACACATCAACTTTGCACAATCTTACCTATAGATGATGACATAGGATATGCTTACATCAAAACTGTATCAACATCCGAAAAAAGTTCGAAGATAAAAGTTTTTCAATTGTAAAGAGTTTACATTTAATTTAATTGTGATTAAACAAAAAATATGCACATCGTGAAAATGACATATTTTGTGGGAAAAACTCTCAGAAAAAAATATCACATTTGATGTAACGCACCGCACAGTGAGAAAAATCGGATTTTACACTTCAATGGGATTTTAAAGGGTCTTTTGTAGCGTACAACAAAAAATGAATATTTTCATTGAAAAGCTGAGAATTTTTCCTACAAAAAGCTATCTTTTTCCAATTCTTATAAAAAAAGTTTTCTACCTAAAAAAAATTGATGAAAATGTTGAAAAAAAATTTTTTGCAAATCTTCAAAAAATCATAACTTCAAAATGGTTGCATAATAAGGGCCTAAACTTTCAGGAAATTTTTTTTATAATGTACAGAAGATATTTACAAAGTTCGAAAAAAATCAGCGGGGGTCGCCCCGTAAAAATGATTTTATTTGGTGGAATGACCCACATGTATCTTTTCTATGTCAATACACAACTATTTATTGCTCATATAATATCGAATAAAAAAATCTGAAATTCGGCACAATCATTGTACAAATTGAGAGGTTCAAAATATAATTTTTACAGATTTTTTTCAAAAATTATTTATTCCACAATAATCTTACAGATTTTTTTCATGATTCTTGTGAAAAATCTGTAAAAATTATATTTTGAACCTCTCAATAAGTACAATGAGTGTGCCGAATTTCAGATTTTTTCATTCGATATGATATGAGCAATAAATAGTTGAGTATTGACATAGAAAAGATACATGTATTTCCCATTAGAAAATTGGATCGCTCGGTGGCACGTGTTCGAATTATCCGAGCACGCCCGAGTTTTACACAGATTTTTTTTATCATACCTTGATTATATTTTCAGGGATGGACCGAAAAAATTTCATCAAAGTCAAAATAACAGCCACCCTAATATACACACACATATATACACTAGGGTGTTTCATTTTCCGGCAATATTTTTTTTTGTTCTGTCCTACCTGAAAATCTGATTATTTATAAGAAACAAAAAATATTCCCGTTGGAAAAAAAACTCTAAGTAAATTAGAGGCTTCACTCTTTCAAAAATTCGATTTCCCATATAAATAACACGGGAAAATTTTTTTTTCAGCTTCAACTCGATTTTTCGGTATTCAAAGAATTCTCTTGGAAAAAATGAGTATACAGCTTTTGTAGGGCATTAAATTTGCTACAAGAAAGTTCCTCTGAGCAAACGCTGTCCGACCAACGGTTTTCGAGTTGTAGAGCTGGAAAGGTTGATATTAATAATAGCTAACAACAAATTTTCTTTGAATTGAAATTTATTGATCTTACATTGAATATTATCTTACAATAGACGCTATAAAGCTAGTACATCATTAATACCCCGCAAAAACATTGTAAATGTAAAAAATACCGCCAAGTACAAAGAGAATGCCACTGGGAAAAAATACAAAACCTATCAAATCAGGAAATAATGCCAAGCACCACAACCTTCTTGCAATTATATGTCGTTAAGTCGGACCTCACTGATTCGTGTAGAGATATCGAAAAATCATTTCAAGAGCTACATACTTGGCGGGCACATTCCTTTCTCCCACTGTGCTACAGTTATTCGCACCTTTTTCAGTATACTTCTTTCAGCCTAAATCTGCCAGAGCAAACAGGTGTTCGGATGGAATTTATTAGTGAAAAGTAATTCATTCTCAAAATTTTAATATCTTGAAAATCTAGATCATTTGCATCGATTCAAGTCTCAACTGATTATTTGTCTGTTGAAGAATTTAAAATATATTTCGGTCTGAATGCATTGTGCCTATGTTGTTATTATGTTGTATTGCGGTACCCCCATTCAGAGGATAGTCTACTCCGTATGGGGGTTGTACTCGCGTTAGTTCAACGCCGTAATTATCTCTGTATCAGGATTTACTGACCCAACGAACCGAAATGGATTCGGTAATCCTTTTTTTGGAAGATTTCGGTACCCGAAATCTTCAACAAAAGGATTCCCCAATCCATTTCGGTTCGCTGGGAAAATAGTGTTTGCAATTAACAATCGACTGATTATTAACGATGATTTGTATTGTTAATGCCTCTTAGTCTCTTAATAATCAAGTAGGAGTAACGATGAAAGGTATGAAATTATCCCGCACGAGATTCTTATATTTTTCACTGATAAAATAATTATGATCTTGTATAATGAATATAATTGATATCAACTATTGATTTTGACCTTATATGTTTACCTAGCGAGGCAATTATAACCGCGTCAAATACATTAGATATAATATTAAAAACTGAAAATTGTATTCGAAGTGAAAGTGATTTCGAATTATTATTAAGATTTCCGTGGCGATAAATGAAAGAAATTCTTGATCTATTAATATAATGCGACAAGCTAGATCATTTCGATTGTTCCGAATCATTCAAATCAGTGTAAACAATTTCAACCGATTGAGAATATCAACGCAGGTTCATATAAAACCTAGCTTTGTTAACATAGGGTGTATACCTACAATATGCACTCAATAAAATATCAGGGCTCACAAGCCTCTACTGTCAATAGACTCAGAACTATTACTGGAGAAAGCCAGAACATTAAGGGATTATGAATCAATAATTTTGAACCTGTTCATGCAAATCATATACTATACAATATATATTTATTCATTATCAATGAATAGAATGTAACTCGATCGCTTTCACTCAAGTTTTGTTTATGATAACGAGACTGAAGTCAGAAACAGAGTGGGAGAGAGGAATGTGCCCGCCAAGTATGTAGCTCTTGAAATGATTTTTCGATATCTCTACACGAATCAGTGAGGTCCGACTTGACGACGTATAATTGCAAGAAGGTTGTGGTGCTTGGCATTATTTCCTGATTTGATAGGTTTTGTATTTTTTCCCAGTGGCATTCTCTTTGTACTTGGCGGTATTTTTTACATTTACAATGTTTTTGCGGGGTATTTCACTACTTTTTGTAAGTTGCGGTTGATAAAGATATAGTATAGATATAGATATGGATATATAGGTAAATAGGGAAATAGGTATATAGACATATAGGTGCGTAGACGTAAATGACAACGACAACGATAATAACAATAACAATAACTACAATTATATCAAGCCGGAAAAATAGTTTGTAGGAGTACTTCTCATCAAGAAGAAAAAAAAGGATGGGTTTATGAGGGGAACGAAAAGTATAAAAATGTAATGAAAAACCGAAAAAAAGGTAAAAATTGAAAATTTCACATAAAATAATGCCCTATAATATATTGACAAACAACAATTTCATACAGTGCGTTCAATCCAAATTCGATCTGGGTACACTGACAATTTCTTCTTGTCATTGGCAAGGGTCGCCTTATATATTGATGAACAACAATTTCATACAGTCCATTGTAATTAGATTTGGGTATATCTACAATTGTTTTGGTGTCATTGGCAAGGAATGCCCTATATATGTGAAATTCTCAACTCAGAAGAATATATTCTCTCATTTAGAATCGCAATACAGAGAAAAAAGTATAGGTTTGTCAGTAAAACAGCGAAAATTGATTCATTTCCGGTAGAATCGGAAGTTGAAATTAAACGAGACATGGCAATTTTTCATGCCCATCATTTGATTGTAAAGTCCTGTGAATTTCAGCTCTTTTCATCAAGCAGTTTCCGAGATCACCGCGCGAGTTTGTCGAACAGGCCGACAGACAGACCGACATCTTTCTAAAAACCTGTTTTCGGATTCTAGAGGGTCGGAAACGTGAAGATTCATTGAAATTAACAGAAATCACTTTTTGACCAAAACCAATATTTTTCTTATATCACCGAAGGTGATGAAGAGTACTAACAATGACAATAACAATAGCAACAATAATAATGATGATAAAAATAATCTTGATTCCGATTAACATCAAGATACTACGTTTTTCAAGTCGAATTTTGTCAAATCGACAACCCATGACGTTGCAACTTACGCTTCGGATATTGATTGGAGTCAATCTTTGGATTGCGTGATCGATTTCTAGCCAAAATAAATAGGAAGCGAGATTGTGATGGAGGCAATCTCCCGTCCAAAGCAAGTCGATCGGTGAATCTGTTCGAGAGATATCGGTCTTTACGGAAAACGTCTGCGAAATATTGATTCGAGTCAATCTTTACATTGCGTGATCGATTTCTAGCAAAAATAAATAGGGAGCGAGATTTCGATGAAGAGAATCTCCCTTTCAAATTGCAAGTCGATCGGTGCATCGGTTCGAGAGATATTGGTGTTCACAGAAAACGTCTGCGAAAAACTTGTGCGGAGAAGACGGAGAAGAAGAAGATTGTAAAATTTCATCAATTTTGGATGTCTATAACTTTGGAAATACTCAGTCGATTTGCTCCAAAGTCTTTTCTGAAACTCATTTTGACTCGGACAATCAGCCCTATGAATTTGAGATCAAAATATAGTCTGGTTCCGAAGATATGACGCAATGTTTACAGTTACGAAAGTTGGCTAGCGTTAATGATTCGCAGCTGGCGCTCGCCGGCCGATAATTACTTGGCGGCGATTCGCTGCCGCGAATCTTGATCTTAGAAACTACTAATTTCAATTCATTGGTATTATGATTTCATAGTAATTATTGCTCAAAATTCATATTTATGGACTAAATACAAGAAGAAGTTCCCAAGATTAATGATGTAATAGCCTTATAGCGTCTATTGTAAGATAATATTCAATGTAAGATCAATGAATTTCGATTTAAAGGAAATTTGTTGTTAGCTATTATTAACATGAACGTTTCCAGCTCTACAACTCGAAAACCGTTGGTCAGACAGCGTTTGTTCAGCAGAACTTTTTTGTAGCAAATTTAATGCCCTACAAAAGCTGTATACTCATTTTTTCCAAAAAGATTCTTTGAATACCGAAAAATCGAGTTGAAACCGAAAAAAAAAATTTTTCGTGTTATTTATATGGGAAATCGAATTTTTGAAAGAGTGAAGCCTCTAATTTACTTAGAATTTTTTTTCCAACGGGAATATTTCTTTTTTCTTATAAATGATCAGATTTTCAGGTAGGACAGAACAAAAAAAATATTGCCTACAAATGAAACACCCTAATATACACACATTTAATCCCTTTAAATAGTGTGAGTTTGGGGGAAAAAAATTCATTTTTCCATTTTCTATCAATGTTTTAGAATGAAATTTTTTTTTCAAATATTCTTGTCCTTCTGAAAAAAAATTTAATTCCAGTAGGAGTCGTCGTATTGGATTGAAACCGAATAGGCCTGAAAGCTTAGGCCTTCAGCTTCAAAATGGCTTCTCGAACGACTTGGCGCGATCATTTTTCCCGAAGTCACGCATTTTTTTTTTTGAAAAAATCAACTGTTTTTTCAAGTACTGTTATCTCGTAAGCTAAAAGAGATGGAAGAATTTTCGTAACAGAAACAATGTTTCTTTAAGTCTAAACAATACTAATTTGTCATAAAAATTATAATTTTGAAAAGAAGAATTTTTTCGTATTTTTTACCTAAAATAAAAGTTTTTAGTAATAAAAAGATTCAAAATTTTGGAGTTTGATTACAAATTTTTAATGAAGAAAAAAAAATGAACCAAATTGATAATAAGTAAGCTAACATTCGATGTGTTCCTATTTACGTTGATGAATATGGTGTAAGTTTAATACGTTTAATAATAACTCGACATGCTTACAAACACTTCGATCCCTACTTTTGTGTAATCAAATGATAGAAATACGTATACAACTATTTGTACAATTTCCATTTCGAGCTTACTCAGTCTGTCGGAAACACTCCTGAGTGTCAGTGCTCTTCTACTTCCGAATTATGGCAAAATTACGAAATTTATCGTTGCTTGAACGACTTAAAATTATTGCGCTTCACGAACTGAAAAATAGTGCTCATGAAATTGCAAAGCAATTGGAAATGAGTAGACGCACAGTGGCCTATAATATCAAAAAATATTTAGCAACAGGCAGTGTAGAGAATAGATATGCAAAGCCGAAAACTAAAATTACCAAAGCTGAAGATAAATACATTTGTCTTGTGAATTTGCGTAATCACAAATTGACAGCTCCTGAAATTACAGCTCACGTTAATACAGACTTGAAAAGTCCCATACACATAAGTACGGTGAAAAGGCGACTGAAAGCGAAAAGACTTCGTGGACGTGTTGCAGCCAAAAAGCCGCTGTTACGAAATGTGAATGAAAAGGAACGTTTAAAGTGGGCAAAAAAACATGAAAAATGGACTCTCAACGATTGGAAGAAAGTTGTATTGTCAGATGAATCCAAATTCGAAGTTTCTGGAACCAAAAGAAGGATTTATGTAAGAAGAAGGGCAAATGAAAAATATTGCAGTGACTGTGTGATTCCTAGTGTAAAACACGGAGGTGGTTCAGTCATGGTATAGGGTTGTTTTGCTGAATTAAAAGTCGGTGATCTCTTAAAAATTGAGGGTACTTTGAATAAGGAAGGGTACAAGAAAAGTTTACAAACACATGTAGTACCATCCGGGCGGCGATTAGTTGGACGAGAATTTGTATTTCAACAGGATAAAGATCCCAAATACACCGAAAAAATGTGCAAAAATTACTTGCGAAACCTTGGGAGGCAGAAAAAATTAAAAGTTATGGAATGGCCACCACAATCACCAGACTTAAGCCCCATTGAACTGCTGTGGGAAGAGCTCGATCGATCTGCAAGAAAACATTGCCCAACTTCTGTCACCGATTTATGGAATATTTTGCAGCAAAAATGGAAAGAAATTGGTTAGGAAACTTCAGATAAACTTCTTGCAAGGATGCCGAGACTGTGCAAGGCAGTGATTGAACAGAAAGGAGGCTATTCTGACGAAAAAAAGTCTAACAAAACGTTATGAGAATTATTCAAAATCTGCTTTTTGTTTAATTAAGATTGACATGTATCGATTATTATTGTTACGCAGTATATATTTATTCTGAAACTGTTTATCATATTCTAAAGGAAATGAGTCGAATCTCTCTCGGTATGTTTCCTTTGCATATTTGTCTCATTTAACAAACTGACAGTTTATATGAAATTTTGTGTTTGTATATAAAGTTTGCAGTCTTTTATATGATTCATGTGTATAATTACTGAATGGAACGCTGAGTAATTGAACGAATATGCGAAATACACATTTTCTCGACGAATAAACGGGTTTCTCAAAATACAAATTGATGCATTTTTACTGGAATCTCAACAGCTTCCAATTTTGTTTCACAAAAATAATTTTTCATTAGGTAAAAATTTCGAAGAAATTTTTTTTCCAAAATTATAATTCTTATGACAATTTAGTACTGTTTAGACTTGAGGAAACATTTTTTCTACCACAAAAATTTTTCCATCTTTTTTAGTTTACGCGATAACAGTACTTGAAAAAAAAGTTGATTTTTTCAACAAAAAAAATGCGTAACTTCGGGAAAAATGGTCGCGCCAAGTCGTTCGAGAAGCCATTTTGAAGCTGAAGGGCTAAGCTTCAAGGCCTATTTGGTTTCGATCGAATACGACGACCCCCACTGAAATTGAAATTTTTTTCAGAAGGACAAGAATATTTGAAAAAAAAATTTTTTCCAAAACATTCATAAAAAATGGAATGTATATGATTATTTTTTATGCATTTTTGAAAAAGTTATGAGCAATCAAAAAAATAACATCCAAAATTTTTAAAAATTCATCTATCGCGAACGACTGAACCAACAAATCCAAAAAAAATCATGAAGCTCGTTTTCACAGAGTACAAAAAGATAAAAAAATTAGGGCCAAATCAAAAATGTGTATTTCGATGGTAGGTTGGGTTGGCGTGGAAAGCCCCATATATGTGTGTATATATATATATATATATATGTGTGTGTGTGTGTGTGTGTGTGTGTGTGTGTGTGTGTGTGTGTGTGTGTGTGTGTGTATATATATATGTGTATATTTGTGTGTCGATTATGTTGTTGCGGTAATATGACAAAAATTCAAAACTGACCTCAATAACAACAGTGTGCATAACAAATTTCAACTGATTAAGACAATCATTGACTCATCAGGATTATTATTTCTCGAAAAATGTTGTGTCGAGAAAATCGCGTTTGCGGTCTTTGTTTTTGAACATTTCACATGCATACGGGCAGCTCTGGCTCACAGTGGTAAGTTCACTAATTATTCAAATTTTCATTCTATCGTTGTATATGGGGTATAAGGTATTTCACGGCAACTTCACAGACCCTCATACCTTTCGATTTTGATCACGATTTTTCGTGTCTTAGTATGACTGGAAAGAATCACCCATGAATTTTTTCAAATTGTTGCAGCAATTCGTAAGCAAAATAGAATTTGTTGATTTTTTCCCAGTTTGAAATTTCTTGGTCCTTAACTTGGAATCCTCACGTCGTGACATCAAAAATCATGTCTCGACAAAATTTCTTCGTCGTACGACCATTCCTGTGGACAAGACAAAAAATGTTGAAAGCGTACAAAAAGCACTTTTTTGCGAATAAATAAATAAATAAATAAATAACCACAAAAAACCCAAAATTGCAATCTTCCTTCAATGAGACACCTTCAATTCTTCTTGAATTCAAGGGAAATATTCTGTAGGTCGTGACCCGAATTTTGAGACCTTAACGGAAGTGAAAGTTGTAATGGCAAAATTCGACTGAATTTCGTGAAGTGCGTCAAACGCTTATGAGCTATACCTATTCCCATACCTATAGCTCATAAGCATTTAACGCACTTTAAGAAATTTACTTGATTCTTATAATTGTAAATATCCATATCTCCGGTGCCTTTACGATTTCTATTTCCGTTAAGGTTTAAAGATTTGTGTCACGATCTGCAGAATAGTATCTTGAAATTTAAGAAGAATCGAAGGTATCTCATAGAAGGAACATCGCATTTTTGTGTACTTTTTTTTCGTAACAAAAGTCCTTTTTGTACGATTTGAAAATCTTTTGTCTTGTCCACAGGAATGGTCCTACGATAACGCAATTTGGATAGCATATAATTTTTGATAAAACGACGTAATAATTACAAGGTAAAGACTGAAATATTTGAATCTAGAAAGAATCAAAGGATCTTACTTCATCTACGAATTGCTAAAAAAATTGAAAAAAATTTATGGATGTTCCTCTTGAGTCATATACCACGACACAAAGAATCGAGATCAAAATCGAAAGGTATGGACGTCAAAAATCGGTTAAGTTGGCGTGAAATGCCCCATATGTATAATATTTTTCAGCGGCTGGAAGACTTTTAGATAACGAAATAAGCAGTACGTAGCTGGACAGTTTGTTCAAGGAAAAAGAGGCTGTTGTATAGAGCTCACCGCAGGCACTGCTAGGTAATATTTGAAATGGTTTCATTTAAAATGTAAATGGCATTTTGCATTTAACATTTTGAATGTTTTTTCAAAAAGCATTTCCATTTCATATTTTAAATGAAAAAAGTTTGCATTTAACCATTTGTCAAATGGTTTTCTTTTGTCTCGCAGGAATTGCGTATTTCATGTTGCAGATGATATTCTGCGCTTGCGCATCACCCAACACTCGACTCTCGAATACCGAATTATGTAATTTGCAGCTAAAGTGCTGTTCCCGCCAATTCCGCCTGGTATGCGACCGAACATAACCCATTTTCGCATACTCGTGATTGCTTGTGAGCTCGGATGCGTCTATTTATTTCACATTGGTTTTGGTTTTACAAAAGTAAATATTGTTTCGAAGATTAAGTGATTAAGTGTATTACATAGTGTAATAAAAGTGTTCCTGTGATGTATAAAATAAAAAAAAAATATATATATATATATATATATATATATATATATATATATATATATATATATATATATATATATATATATATATATATATATATATATATATATATATATATATATATATATATATATATATATATATATATATATATATATATATATATATATATATATATATATATATATATATATATATATATATATATATATATATATATATATATATATATATATATATATATATATATATATATATATATAGTACAAAAATAGTACAAAAATTGGAATCTCAACTATTAGTGTATTCATAGTAATCGAATCTTCATTCGTATCAGGGTGCATTCATATATCTACTATTGATTAATGATTAACTTCAGATAAATAAGGACCTGCAGAGGGAAAGTGCAGCCTTGGCTTGTCGAAGATTCAGAGGAAGTCACACTTATGACAAAATTGCTGAATTAATTCACGAGGTCCACAGTGAATTCAAACTGAGCCCGAAGAAAGTTTTGAAGACCACGACTGACAACGCGTCTAATATGGTAAAGGCTTTTACCGTATTCAGTCAGCCTCAAGACTTGGGTACTTCAGATGATCTTAATGAAGACGATGAGGACAAGCTTGTCATAATAGGAATTTTAGAGGATGATTCTAATTCTGATGAGCTCCGGCTTCTACCTGAACATCAATGCTGTGCTAGTCATACGTTCAATTTGGTAGCTTCTATCGATATTAAAGCTGCGTTCAAAGAGCCCTCTGTCAACAGTGGAGTTAATTACAGTTGAACTCATCATTCTGCATTTGGAAAATGCTCGGCCATATGGAATTTGACGTCGAGGTCACCCAAAGCCGCAGAGATATATTCAGATATTACAGGAAAAGCGCCCAGTTTCCCTTGTCCTACACGCTGGAATTCAACCTACGATTGCTTGTTCGATTCCATTAAAGTTAACGAGTCTCTTGGTAATGTTTGCAGTGCATTAGAACTCCCTAAGTTCAAAGAAACTGATCTAGAATTCTTAGAGGAATATATTGAGTGCAACCGCCCAATTGCTATAGCTTTAGACTGACTCCAAGGCGACAAGAACTGCTTTTACGGTGAGCTACTCCCAATTTTGATGCAAATAAGGAAGTCTCTACAGAAGTTAAAACTCCGCCACTTGAAATACTGTGCACAATTAGTAAAAGTACTTTTGGCAAGCCTTGGGAAGAGGTTCATTGAGTATTATTCATTCTCATCACAGACGAATGATGCTATCTTAGCATCTGTCAGTCATCCGTTCTTCAAATTACGGTGGGCAGCTAAGGAAAGAAGAAACGATGTAAAGGATCTTTTCTTCAATGAAGCCGAATCACTATGTTCACGTGATACTTCACGAAAAGAAAACGAATCGAGCCAATACAATAAAAACAGTGAAAGCTTTTTCACGTTCGAGGAAGGAACATCTTCCGATGAAAGCATTCTTAATGTTTCCACGAAGAATAGCGTGCAATTGCAGTGCTTGCAATATCTTCAAAATAATGATGACTCGCTAGAATCTCTAAAACAGTTTCCGGTAATTGAAAAGTTATTTGTCAAGTACAATACGCCTTTGCCGTCATCTGCACCAGTGGAACGATTGTTTTCCTACGGTTCTATGATCATGCGACCCAGCAGGAGAAGCATGAATGTTGACACGTTTGAGAAGCAGTTGCTCCTCAGAGCGAATACTGCATACATGAAGTAAAAAAAAAAGAGATACGAAAAGATAATCGACATGTGTTGTATTATAGATGAGAAATAAAAATGATTTCATTGTATAAACCATTTTGCATTTTATAAACCATTTTAAATACCTATTTTCCATTTTTCATTTTAAATGTTCTCAAAGTAACCATTTACATTTACCCATTTAAATAATATTTTTGAAAGCATTTTCCATTTTTCATTTTAAATGGATCTATTGAAGCATTTTACCCATAGTCGGAGAGTTAATAACACACGTTTCATGAAGTGTTTGATGCACCTTAAAATTTTGTGTCATAGTATCTACTAGATAGATGAGCAGGTAAGCAAGTGTTGGCTAGCCCTACCTGGGGACACCAGGTACTGCGCATAGGAGAAAGGTGTAAAAAAATTTTGCCCAAAAAAAGTGTTTGTTTCAGAGGCCAACAAACAGAAATCCAAATTTAAAATCACATAAAACACAAAAATTAATAAGGCAGACACTTTTGAGGGGGTTAACATTTAATAAAAACACCCCCAAGTTGTTTTTTTTTAAATACAAATAATGAAGTGTTTGATTCACGTTGACATTTTAACAGTGTCTTAATTTCATATAATAAAAAATAATTACAAAAAGTCAGCCACTTTTTTTGGGGTTTAATTATCGGAAAACATGAAAATAAATATTAATTTCAATAGAGAGAGATAGGCAGCGCGTAGTCGTGGATATAAGTGAGAGTACCGATTAGCGACGTAGCTACGGTCTTTCTCTGCACTCTCATTGGCTGTTGGTCACGTGTTCTTGTACAGCCGTACTGACTACACATTTTGAAATTCAATTGTCGACAAATTCTTTTCGTATTGTTGTTTAATACTTGTAAAATTCGCGTAACATTGCCGATGATAACCCTCTTTCGTAGACACTACCGATGGTAAAATTACACCACTGTATTTCAAATCATATTCTTGACGAATTTTTAATGATATTCGACATTTATTCAAAGTTGTCTCAGAGAAAACAACCGTTCCAGCATCTTTCTGTTTGCATATAACACATGACACAGACTCGCGTTCCTCACATTCCTCTTCCATTTTTATGAAAGAGTAGTTTACTTCAAAATGTACTGTACATTCAAAGATATCCAATTTATATATTTTGTTATTAATAATAATTTAACAAATTTATATACGCATTAAAAGAAATCACAAGAACATGTGCTCACAACAAGGCATGAATTGTTTACTGAAAATGTATAGCCAGTACAGCTGTACAAGAACACGTGACCAACAGCCAATGAGAGTGCAGAGAAAGACCGTGGCTACGTCGGCAATCGGTGCTCTCACTCACATCCACGACTACGCGCTGCCTATCTCTCTCTATTGAAATTAATATTTATTTTCATGTTTTCCGATAATTAAAACCCAAAAAAAGTGTCTGCCTCTTTGTAACTATTTTTTATTATATGAAATTAAGACACTGTTAAAATGTCAACGTGAATCAAACACTTCATTTTGTATTAAAAAAAAAACAACTTGGGGGTGATTTTATTAAATGTTAACCCCCTCAGAAGTGTCTGCCTTATTAATTTTTGTGTTTTATGTAATTTCAAATTTGGATTTCTATTTGCGCCTCTGAAACAAACACTTTATTTGGGCAAAATTTTTTTACACCTTTCTCCTATGCGCAGTACCTGGTGTCCCCAGGTAGGGCTAGCCAACACTTGCTTACCTGCTCATCTATCCAGTAGATACTATGACACAAAATTTTAAGGTGCATCAAACACTTCATGAAACGTGTGTTACTAGCTCTTGGACTACCAGCAGTGACCGCAGGATATCTTCAAACCATGCGAATCATTTTTGTTTAACCGGTTTACTGTACTGTATATTTCCATATAATGAATATTCATTAATATACCGTATTTACACGGAAATAAGCCGCACCTTTTTTCGATTTTTGAACCTCCCAAAACCCGGATGCGGCTTATACGCGGATGCGGCTTATACGAGGATACAAATGCGGGAAATTGAACAATAAATGTTGGAACGGAGTGGAATGATTTGGGATAGTTGTAAGGAAAACGATAATCAGTGTAAATGCCAGAAACACTTTATAAAATCTTTCAAAAATCATCATCTTTCAAATCATTTAAAAATAAGAATTGAAGACTAGGTTTTATAGGACGGTAGTACTTTTAGGTACAGGTAGGGAAGAACGAATTTTATTCGGCAGATTAGTTATCAGCATCATCGCCGTCTTCATGGTTAGCAGTAGATATGTCGCTGTCTACTGGTGATGAATCGGTATGACTACACAACACATCGCTGCTCTGAACACCTGAATAGTCTGAATCGTCGTTATCTTCTTGCCACAGAGCGTCATCTTCAGTGCCATCCAGGGCATTACTGATGCAACATTTTTTAAAAGATTTAGCGACAATTTCTTCACTCACGGTATCCCAAGCCGCCTTCACCCATCCCGCCACAACAAATGGGGAAGCTCGCTTGATTTTGCCTGTCGGAGTCAAAGGCAAATTGCCCTGTTGCATCCAAGCTTGGTACTGATTCTTAATGTGGGCTTTGAAGGGCTTATTGATTGAAACGGTCAGGGGCTGAAGTACGGATGTCATACCACCAGGGATGATCACCAATTCAGACTTTGCCCGCTTGATAGCTGCTTTCACTTCAGGTGTGAGGTGCCCACGAAAAGCATCGAACACTAACATCGACGGTAAGTTAGGAGTGCTCCTGCTCGGCGACCCCACGCAACCTTTAGCCAGTCAATCATTAATTCGGTAGTCATCCACCCTTTCTGCTGCGCACGAATTATTACATTAGGAGGCCACCTCTCGTCGGTGCCTTTTTTCGGCTTTGGTACTATGAGACTCTTAAAGATGATGAAAGGAGGAAGTTTTCTGCCATCTGCTGTCACTGCAAGCATAACTGTAATGCGCTGCTTATCGCTGCTAGTTGTCTTGATGGTCACCTATAAAACAAAGGAAAAATATCCTAGATGTGTGGGACAATGGTGTGAACTTCTTCAAAAACAAAATCAGTAAAATGGGCTAATTTACCCGCCTCGTACCAACATCATCGACAGTGTAATCCCTTGGCATGTCAAACCAGATAGGGGTTTCATCGGCATTGCCAATCTGGCCCAACAGAAAATTAGCCCTTGTTCTCAAAGCCATCACGTACCGCTGAAACTCTATTAGCTTTTGGTCGAAAGCTGCTGGTAGTTTCTGGCATATGCAGGTTCGTCGACGCAGGGAGAAGCGCTGACGGCGCATGAATTTGTCCACCCAGGATCTACTGGCTCTAAAAACAGCCGGTGCGATGTTAGTGCGCCTTGCGATTTCATGGGCTTTCTTCTGAATTGAGGCAGCCGTCACACTCAACCCATTCCTTCTTGTCTCTCGCACAAAGGCAGCCAACTCATCTTCCAGTTGTGGATAGCACCCTTGCTTTGATCCCGGAAATGCACGCCTTGTCCGTTCGCACTTAAAAATCGCCACCCGATTTGATTTTCATCGCCGAACCATACTTTCATCTATTCCAAACATTCTGGCCGCATTTCGGTTGGCATAAGCATCGGAATAACGGATAATATGTTTTTTCAAACGTGCGGGGTAGGATTGCCTTTTTTTACTTTTTCGAAGCAGAAAGTCCATCTCGTATGGTACCAGATTATTCATGCCCTTTGTCACATTCACGATTTGCTTCACGAAATTGAAGGAAATTATCGAAATACAACATAATCGGCGAAAAAATGTAAGGGTTGAAGATAAAGAAACAGGGGAAGTCCCGTAATTTTAATAGCGATTGCACATACGCCAAACAGTGTTGAGATTTAAATTTTGATGCCTGTTCGTGTCATCTAGTCGGTGATTTCAGTACCGCGCCGTTTCGGTATCGCGGCTTATACAAATATAAAAACGTTTTTCGCAAATGACCCTTCCAAAATCGGAGTGCGACTTATACGCAGCTGCGGCTTATTTCCGTGTAAATACGGTAGGTAGATTGTGAAATACATGAAAGATATTTTGGTATATTTGCAAATATGATTAAAATAAATACAATAGCTGATTATGAGTGCTGAACACACAACTCTCTTAGCTGAGTCTATATCAAACATTTGATAAGATATTCTATTCACAGTCAATAACAGCGGTGACATATTCAGTAAAGCGGACGTATAACGATATCAGTGAATGAATACCATCTTACTATTGAGACCAATAATTTTTCTTAATTGATAATATTATGTAGGTATACGTGGAGACCTTTATGCGTTTGCCATCATGAAAGTCGGCAAATAATTTTTCAAAATCAACTTCAAACCGTGTCCTGTGACACACAAAGCTGCTTCTAATCGGTTGCCAGAAACTATGCACATATGTACTCATTTTATTTTCATGATTCCGTACAAAGCGCCTGGTCAATTCGGATAAATTTTTCACAGAAAATTATGTACTCCACGATACTTAACCAATGAGAATTTCAGATCCATACTACTTCTGGTTCCAAAATGGCTAGCAGCTTTATCAAGAGCCTCGGTAGAGTCTCGCGCCAAGTACATTAAAAGCAAAAAGTTATTTTTCAAGCGTGACTCGACCGAGTCTACTGGAGAGGCAGCTCTGAGCGAAGTGGGGGAATAATGTTTTCATATATTACACTAAATTGGTAATATACTAGAGATCGATGATTTACTTTTGTGTCAAGGGTCGAAAGAACTTGCATTTGTGACCAAAATCAAGACAATCAACTGAGAAATAATAATTTCTAAAATCGGACGGGGCAGTTTCACAATTTCGTCTTCTCCGTCGTTAGCCACCAAATAGAACCAAAACGCAATGAACAATGTAGCGAGTCCATCGCAGACATAGAAATCAGTGATCGCAGGATGAAAATTACATGGAAATAGTATATTACGTAACAAATGCGGAAAGTTGGTGATCCCATCGCTCGAGTGCGACGTTTGCCGCCCGAGCTTAGCGAGGGTAGCAAGACGCACGAGTGCAGGGATCACCAGTCCGCATTTGTTACGTATGATATTTTTTAACACGAGATGCGGGAAGGAAAATAAACAATGACGTAACATAGCAACGAACTCATTTCAGTTTACAATGAAAATTTGTGACATATTACGGTTCAGTACGGGAAACAATCACTTTCCGCACGCTCCACAGGCATGGAAAAACGTACTTTCCGCACGCTGTGTTGAAAAAAATATAGCAGGAGTTGTCGCTCCCGACTATAATTAAGTCTTGCATGTATTGTACGGTGTAAGGGAAAAATAGTCCTACTGCGCATGCGTGTGCACATAACCGAGATAGTTGAACGCACTGTTGAATGACAGCTGCGATAGATGAGAAGAATGTAAATTAGGAGAAGCTGAAAACCTTGTCACATGATTTCTTATTACGCTTGACAGAAAATATGTGGAAAGTGCGAAATTAAACATTTTCAATTTAATATTAGCCTTGATAACGTCTAAAAAATATCCATTTCATCGTTTACGCTAGATTCTTGAGATTTTGCGGTTATAAAAGTTGATGACAGGTTGCTGAGGTTGTCAAGATTAAAGTTATGAGAGCACAAATTTTTGAAACTATGACGAAGCTGATTGAGAATTATATGACAATATTAAACAAGAATATACGAAAATATTTTAGAACGAAAATATTTATTCATTTGATTTATGCATAATTGATTGCCATGTGAGAAAATGTGACAGTTTAGCGTGTTATGAATATTGTAGACTAAACTTCATGCAATTGAATAAACGCACTAACAACTTAACCAGCGAGGAAAAAGATGTACGGTACAAATGTCGTATGATATTTAGTAATTGAGGATTAAAGAGATATACGGTTCAAATATAGTGTGTAAAATACTGACATATTCTATAAAAATACCTAGGTAGATGTCGTCGTTGCCAAAGATTCAATGAGGTATTTGTAACTAAATGCTAAACAATGAATAATGGGAATTAAGTCATGCAGGACTAAAAGCTAACAAATGTAAAAACCAAAATTAACAAAGATGTAATTTTGCTATGTAATTGTTATCATTCTACTAATTCAAGATAATTTGATCAGTATTCGAGCCTTCGATAATGAAATTATAGTCCTACCCAGCCCATGATTTTGTCTTAGAAAGTTGACGGAAGAGTATGAACTTGACAGTACAAATTTAAAACGATGTTTAAAAAGCATCAACAAAGCACAATCTGAAGAAGAGGTTCCACTTTTATTTTCTGTTTATTCAGCAGCAAAAAATTACAAAAAATTATTATAAAATTTTTTTTCAATTGGATTTTCTATCATTTTCTTTCAACATTTTTTCAACTTTGTTCTGTCACTTTGAAGCCTTTTGGACAACCCTTGCTACGCAGCGAATTTTTCAAAGCCAAAATCATAAGCTGAGAAAGTCTATAATTTCTAATAATGGTACAGTCGATCTATAATTTCATCATCGGTGCGAGGCTCAAATGCTTATCAAACTTGAATCACTAAAATAATCACACTTACATAGACAAATTACATCTCTAAATCTGAAAGTGCTTGAATTCTTTTTTTTTTTTTTTTAAACATTATCAGACAAATTCAGGAATTGCTCGGTAGTACCAGAACTTTGCGCGCAAGAAGACATGAGCTGGCTATAATGTATGTAACAGCATGGGTTTCATGTTTTTATCCGAAGAAATACCTCTAGTCCTAGTCTAGGTCCGATGCTCTCGTTGTTAATCTATCAATTACATAATTACATTAACATGACGCTGAATTTGTATCGAGATCAAGTCTACGATATCTACGACAGAACCTAACGCTAACGGCGGTCAAGGTTTCTCATTACAGTTCATTTTTCAGCTATCGGTAACAACACATCTTTATCAGTAAGACACTTTCAATAGAAATCATGACAGACTTATAGAAATGAATCGTGTCCTGAAAAATACCATTTAAGAGGATGTAATAGTCTTACTTTACCGACGCAAAAATCAAACCGCAAAAAACTCCAAACCGGTGGTCAAAAATGATATACAGTAGACTCCCGTTAAGTGCTCATGCTCGGGGCTGTAGACAACCTAAATTCGGAGAAATGCGCACTTAAATGGAGCCCCCACTACGCTTACTAGTTCTCGGAAATACTACACAGTATAATCGAACTAACAAAAGAATAGGCGGCTAAAACCACATCACCCATAGAAAGACGGCGCAAGAGTGGGGGATCTGTCGATTCTGCGAAATATGCCGAAAACGTCGAAATTCCACGAAAGCGAGCACTTAACGGGGGAACACTTAACGGGAGTCTACTGTACAATGGTTTTATTCGATGATTAACGATGAATAGGATCGATCCAGCACGCGAAATTCATCGAAGTAGCGGAAAATTGATTTTTTATGTTCGTGAAGTGTGGCCGTGTCACTTATTCTGGTTAATATCAAAACCTATGCGTCAAAAACGTGAAATCCGGCGTTGTAGCGCCATTCTACATGGAATTCCGGACATTTCTATCTAAAAAGATTGATGATTCATGCAATAATGGGGCCGAGAGACCGAACCCTGCAGATTAGTAGTACAGTAGACTCCCGTTAAGTGCTTATGCTCGGGGCTGTAGACAACCTAAATTCGGAGAAATGCGCACTTAAATGGAGCCCCCACTACGCGTACTAGTTCTTGGAAATACTACACAGTATAATCGAACTAACAAAAGAATAGGCGGCTGAAACCACATCACTCATAGAAAGACGGCGCAAGAGTGGGGGATCTGTCGATTCTGCGAAGTATGCCGAAAACGGCGAAATTCCACGAAAGCGAGCACTTAACGGGGGAGCACTTAGCGGGAGTCTACTGTAAATAGTGAAAATAGTTGGTTGTCGACAGCTGCGAGACGCTACGACTAGGTTCCAGAAACAGTCGACAGATGTCTCTACGCATGCCATTGCTGTCACCAAATCTTTCTTCGGCCTCGTACTGCAGGATTGTGCCAATAGCTCTGTCTCGTCCCCTCTATATTTCACGTGGATTTACGTATGGAGCCATCTGTCGAGCATGTTGGGAACCGAATTTTGCGGTTCTATTTTTGGGTCGGTAAAGTAGGACTATTACATATTCTTAGGGGCAATCCCTAGTCGCCCACCTTCTTTTTGTTGAAAAAGGGGCGTGGGTGACACATTTCGATTATTATCCGGACCCAGGCGTCGAAGACGCAAAAATAAAATGTAGAGCGTTAATTCTAATTCAATTCCGAACACATACAACCAAAAACATGTTCGTTTCATGCGAGAATAGAGTTGGGAAACCGTTTTCAGATTAGTCAAATGTCAATTTCGTCGGCGGCCATTATTATGTAGCTGTCCGCCGAGCTTAGCTGGCCCGGGAGGTAAGTGGCGCCACAAATATGTCGCTCCGACGCGAAAATCATGTAATCTGGTAAATAGTTTGTGCTCTAATTGTGCGTATCCCTGCGTCGATATCAGACACAAAAAAGCGCCAATATACGAATATTTTCAACACTCCCTCTCTTCTTTTGCTGCGTCCCCTAATATCACATCTTATTATTACTTTGTTCACTACAATTTATCATAATACTCTCAGATTATAAATTGCATTTGTGCCACGCCGACTTCTTTAGTACAATCCATAAATAAATCGAAAACTCTGAAATTTGTCTTGGGCCAATGGCTTTGTTAATGTGTCTGCTAATTGCTCTTTTGTGTTTACATATCTAACATCGATTTTCCCTGCCTTTTGTTTTTCACAGGTAAAAAAGAATTACACTTCTGTGTGTTTGGTTTCTTTGATTGATTCTGGAGTTTTAACCGATCCGATTGCTCTCTGATTATCACAGTAAACTTCTGTTCCAACTGTTCGAACACAGTCTAGATTTGACAATAAGTTATGAACTCAACTTCGGTAGTCGAAGTTGCCGTAACCGTTTGGTGCTTCGAGCTCCAAACTACAGATCCAGAATTGATCAAACAAACCCAGCCAGTTGTACTCGCTCGTGTATCAGCATCTCCAGCAAAATCAGAGTCACAATAAGCTACCAATCTTAGGGGAAGGAGGGGGAATGGCGGTCACCTAAGCAAAACTTGCAATAACTTGGGAAATCATGATTTAAAAAAAAATTTTGACATAGTATACGGCGTGGAATTTCATCCATATTGACTTCTATGAATGGTATTTAAATCTGTAACTAATTTTTGATGCTAACTTCAAATCACTGAAAAGTGAAATCGACCGTCATTTTCTCGACGGTCGGGTAATAGCGGTCAGTATAGGGTGTAATGACGGTCAAGGGGGTGAATGGAAGTTACACAAAATAAATTTGTGTAAAAAGGTTTTGTAACATAAATATTTTCATTTCTGGCCGGGAACCTCATAACCATTAATTGATTACCGTCTTTGAACACTTTTATAATTGCAATCTGAATTAAAGAAATTAAGACACATGAAATAAAATTTATTTCAGTCTGATACATATCAATAACGACTTAGTATTGAGTACATTGCCAACCGAAATATCTTTTGTTAACTATCTACGCGCAAAAATAAACATGGGCTGGAACCGATTCCCGGCTGCAGTAAAGGTACTGATAACCACGACCGTTATCACCCGGCTTGAAAAACCGGCATTACCCCAAAACGACAGATCAGCTTCGAATTGTCGTTTCGCTCATAAAATGCTTTATAATTAAAAATTATTTACATGTCGGATAGAGAGAAAGAATCAATGATCTACCCAGTAATATTACTTGTTACATAAATGTGAAAAAATACCATGTACCGTTGATAACTCACATACAAAAAATTAGTTTTCCAGTACCACAAAACTACCGATTGTCACAAAAATCGGTAAAGTCGAGCAAAGATGGCGGACTTGCGGACATAAGTTTCTACCTATATCCGCTACGTGTTAGCAGCCTAGACAAAATTTTTAAATGTATGGAATACGAGAAATTGACATGACCGTCATTACCCGCTGACCGCCATTCCCCCTCTTTCCCCTACATCGTTCGAGCCTATCTGATAGCTTATACCACAGCTCGTGGTACCTCTTAAGTATTTTAATACTCTTTTGACCCCTTGCCAATGCTGTGCACTTGGCCTCTCCATGAATCTACTCAGTATTTCTACAATATAAGCAATGACTGGTCGTGTTCCGACCATTGAATACATTGATAAACCAATTGCTTGCCTGTAAGGATAATTACCTTGTATACAATCGTTATCATCTACAGTTTTTGAGAATTTCGTACCTAGATCAGCAGGACTGGAGACTGGGTTACAATTTCCATGATTGAATCTACGCAGAACTTGCTCTGTTTACGTACTCTGATGAATTTTTAGTTTCCCGTCGTCTTGATTGCTGTGAATCTGAAGTCCTACAAAAACTTCAGCCTTTGAATGAGTTATCTGAGATTCTTTGTGCAGTTTGGATAATAATTCATTCATCTCATCCACATTCCTTCCACTCAGCAAACCATCATCCACATAGATCGCGAGATAGATTTCACTCTCAGTTTTTGTGACCACACATGAATCTGCTTTCGATTGCACAAAACCGCACCGCACCAAGAAGTCAACGAGCTTCTTGTTCCACTGCCTTGAGGCTTGTTTCAAATCATATAAACCTTTCAACAATAGGCACCGTTTGTCACTCTTGTTGAACACCGCTGGCTGCTCCATGTAAATTTCATCCTCCAGGTCGCCGTGTAATAATGCAGTTTTCACATCAAACTGTTTTATCTCTCAGCCCTTCGCTGCTGCGATGGATAGGATAGTTTTCACTGAACTAAATTTCACAACTGGAGCGAATGTCTCGCCGTAGTCGATTGCTTCCTTTTGTGCACATCCTTTTGCCACCAATCGTGCCTTGTACTTGTCAACTGTACCATCTGCTTTCAGTTCTCGTTCAAAAACCAAACGACTTGAGATTATATTAGATTTTTCAGGTCGAGATACGAGCACCCAGGTCTGATTGTCTTCAAGAGCTTTTAATTCAGCTTCTAAAGTTTGATGCCATTCTTCTGCGTTATCTGCTTCCAAAACTTCCTCAAGAGTTATTGGCTCTGCGTTGACCATGTACACCCAACGAGGTTGATTCTGATCCCTTCCGGTTTGGACGATTTTTATTTTACGTTGGCAACGGTAGCGTCTCGCAGCGCGCCGCGCTGGAACGGCGTATGAGCAAAGCTCGACCCGTAGTTGTCAAACTGATCTTACCTGAGAATTTAAAACTCCTAGACACTGAAACATAATATTTCAGTGCTCCAAGATTAATGCAATTGTCGAAAAGTGCTATAACTTCGAAGTTCACTTTACTATGAGATATATTAATTTAATAAATAATTCAGATGATTGAAAAACAGGGATTCCTTGTAGATGATTCAATTTTATAGAGGGTCACAGCCGAGGAATCTTGAGAAAAGACGCTAAAGCTGACAAATAACAGATTGCAATGTGGTTTCATGAAGGGACGGTGAAAAGCCCGGCGAATCCAACGGAGTGCTACTGTTGGACTCCGACGGACTCTATTTTATACTCGACGTCTACGCTGTGCGTTAAGACTTCGATAAACGTTGTTTTGTATTCTGCGCTTACGCTGTTCGTAGAACTTTTATAGTCTATTTTATACTCTGCCTTCTCGCAATGTGTTCGTTGGAGAAGCGCTTCGATAAGCGCAGTTTTATACTCTACGTCTACAAAGTGCGTAGGACTTCGATAAGATTCTTTCTATATTTTCGTATCATTTAGTCAGAACAAGATTGTGAGTCAACATTGTGCGTTGGACTCCAATGCGTGGAATATAGAAATAAAATCTATCGAAGTCTACGTATACGTAGTATATAAAATAAAGTCTATCGAAGCCACACGGATAGCGTTAACTTATAGCCATGTTTTGACTAGATGATACAAAAGTATAGAATAGAACCGATCGAAGTTCAACGGACTACGTGAATGCAGAGTGTGAAATCGAATCTATCGAAGTCGAACGAAAAGCTTTAACGTTGAGTATCAAATAGAGTTAGTTGAAGTCGAATGCACGTGGTAGACGTAGAATATAAAATTGAGCTCATCGAAGTCTAACGCACTGTGTGGACGTTGAGTATGAAATAGAGTTCATCAGAGTCCAACGGTAGCACTCGGCTGAATTTGTCAGGCTCTTCACCGTTCTTTTATCAACCTATATTGCAATCTGTTATTCTTCAGCTTTAACGTCTTCTCTCAAGGTTCTTCGGACTGACCCTCTATAAAATTGGATAATCTACAAGAAATCCCTGTTCTTCAATCATCTGAATTGTTCGATAAATAAATTGATCTCATGGTAAAGTAGACTTCGAAGTTATAGCACTTTTCGACTTTTCGACAATCGCATCATTCTTGAGTAAAATGAGAATCGCCCAAACCGGAAGGGATCAAAATCAACTTCGTTGGGTGTACGTTTCGGCTAAGACCATCCCTGCTCGCTCTTCATTATCTCTCTCACTTTCTCTTGATCCTCGTCTTGTCTGATAAGGAGATCTTGGGATGGGAAGACGCGGATTCTCATATTCAGATTTGGATGGTCAACCTTGAGACTCTTGGAATACCTCGCATGGTATTTCAGCTCTTTCGACTGGTAATGAGAGCTCTGACATCACTAATTGAACTCCCGATTTTTCTGTGACTATCTGAGGTTGGCTGTCCTCATGAAAAATCACATCACGTCATCTGGATTAGAACACAATCGTGACAATCAATCACATCATCTGGATTAGAATCCAGATCCTTTTTCCTTCGGGTTTGTATACCTGACAGGCTTTGTTTCCCTCGCTGTATCCCACCATGATACATTTTACCGAATTCTCGTCCCATTTTTTACGCTGTTCCTTCGGTACATGCACATAACAGTCGCACCTGAAAACTCCTAAATGTTTGACGGATGGTTTTTGACTAAACCAAACCTCGTACGGTGTCGTATCTCTACCCAGAGTATCAGAAGCTGTTCTGTACTTGAGGTACATAGCCGTAGTTACAGCCTCAGCCCAGAGATGACGTGGTAAGCTTCGCTCATGAAGCATAGCCTTTGCTGATGCTAAGATTGTACGATTTAGACGTTCTATAAAACCATTTTGCTCTGGAGCTCGTGGTGTGGACGTGCTGTGCTTGCTACCCTTCGATAATAGAAAACTTTTCACCTCATCATTACAAAACTCTAGACCGCAGTCAGTTCTAAGTTGTCTTTTTTGATGACTGTCGGCCTGAACTTCTGCATAGAATTCTTGTAGAAATTGCGAAACTTCAGTTTTATCTTTTAAAAAATCACCGAAACAATACCTTGAACAATCATCTTTCAATAACAAGAACCAATTTGCTTCACCAAGCGACGCCTCACTCATTCTACCACAGAGGTCTGCATGAAAAATTTCACCTGGCATACGCGATCGTTCACCTGTCCCTTTAAATGCTTGTCTATGCTGCTTACCATAGGCGCATCCTTGACAAAAGGGATTCTTAGGATTTGTGTTGAATTGCAGATCATCTACCACTCCTTTTTCATGCATTTTTCTCAGCATGTGATAACTGATGTGTCCCATGCGCTCGTACCAAAGCTTTATGCTCACTCCTGTCACTACCGCTTCATCGGTCGTTATTGTACTTACATTTAGTCTATAGCGGTTATCATTCGTCATTCCATCCAGCATAACGTAGTCGCGCCTCAAGAACACTACATGCGTTCCACCTCTCCCAAATATCACTCTAATCCCTCTTTCTGTTGACTGTCTAATTGAGATTAGATTCTCTTCGATTTTCGGAATTTATAGCATGACTTTGATGGTATGAATCACTCTGTCTCCACTTGCATATATCACTGCAATATCAATTTCATACATTGCATATATCACTGCAATACATTGGCTGGACACGAGGTGAAATTTTTAAACCACTGTCACACGAAAGACATATGTTGCGTCGTTTACAGTCATTTACATTTTTAATCACACTCACTGATGTAACATCGTCCACTACTAGTAAGTCACTTTTGTCTGACCTTGATTGTCCACTAGTTTCAGCTGTCGCATCTACCACAAGAGATTTATTCCGAGCACTTCCCTACTTCCTCAATTTCTTGCCGCATTCACTTGCCCAGTGCCCAGGAATTTTACAATAATTACACTTCCCTGGTCTGCGTGGATGTGTTTGTCTCTTTCCTTACCCATCGCTATTATGATTGAAAATTTTCTTCCTTGTGTTGTTTTTCTTCCCATTCGACCACGCACTCAGAGCTTCTGAGGTTTGTTGTTGTTGACTGTCTCCTGACCTTTGACTCAACAGATTTTCCTCATTGATTAGATGCCCGGACAATTTCGTGACTGTCTGCTGCTCCTTAGGTACTACCAACGAAGCCGCTCTTATATTGTCATACTTCTGTGGCAAACTACCAAGGATTTCGGCAATAATCACTGGCTCATTTTGTTCGACATCCATTTCACTGAGTTACTGCGTCAACGAAGTTACCCTTGTGATGAAATCCATTATTTTCTCATCACTCTCCATTTTAGCATATATGAAGTGATCTAATAGAACCTGCGTAGATTGATCGCTCTTCTCAGCATAAACTACCTTCAGTCTCAACCACATCTATGCTGCAGTCTTGCACTGACTCAGGTATTTGAGCTGCTCGATCTCCAAACCACGCATCAGGAATGCCTTAGCTGCCTTGTCCTTCCTATCCCAGTCTTCTAGGTTAGCTGCTAGTCATTGCGCTGTACCAAGTATATAAGGCTCTAGTTCGTTTTCACCCATGTAAATTTCCATCTGCATTTTCCACAGCTGATAATTCTGTCCATTAAACTTGTGTACCTATTTGATATGACATTTCGGGAACGTCCATCACTACACTTTGTTTAGGATCAACACCAGTTGTTAAATTAGAGTCATCAAAAGTCTCACCGAGTGCAGAATCATCAATATGACGAACAGAGATGCCTTTACCGTCAGCCATTCACCTCACACGCGATAAACCGAATTGCATCAATTTACCCAACACACGCAGTACAACGAGGGTCTGGGCTCATAACCTGTTGAAATTCTTGCGGTAAAGGAATAAAATAACTAACACAGAATTAACGTGAAAAAAATTATGAAGAGATCACTTTTATTTAAGCATAATAGGAAGAAAGAAAATAACCGTTGTGGCCATATAACATAGCCCACAAGCTGAATGAAAGCACATGTTTTGTTATTACAAATTTATGTAATTTTCTTTTGAGGCTTGACTGAATAGTAAAAACAATGAGGTGAGTAAAACAAGTAATTAAAATAATCAATTAGTAATTCGAGTTGGTGAAAAGCTATGGAACATTACTTTAAAATATACTGTAGTGATCGTAAATAGTAATAAAATGAATTTCTAACCTCAAAATTTTCTCAATAATAAAATGCCGAAAGAAAAGAAAAAACCTGAGAAAAGTAAGGATGTTATCAATAACATTATCAAAAGATGGAAAACTGGCAAGGAAAAAAGTGGTTATTCCCAGGACGATATGAAAAAAGCTTTGCTAGCTATCGAAGAAGGCATATCATATGGAGAAGCTGCTAGAAAGTTCCATGTGCCGAAAACTACTGTATATTCCAAGTCAAAAAATGTATATCCTGTTAATGCAAGAAAAGGTCCTTCAACTGTGCTTACTTTTGGAGAGGAAGAAAGAATCGTCAAGTGGGTAATTAGCTGCGGAGAGAGGGCATTCCCTGTGACGAAAAGAATACTTAGAAACAATATTATGTTATCGCTTGATAAAAGTAAGAGGAAAACTATATCCAGAGATAATTTTCCTGGACCTAAATGGTAATAGTTGTTTTTAAAAAAACACCAGGAATTGAGTATCAGAATGGCACAAAATTCGACTAAAAGCAGGGCCGAACTTAGCGAGGTAGCCATACGTAACTGGTTCAAGCAAGTGACAAAATATTTGGAAAGCAAGAAGCTTCAGGACATTGATTCTTCTAGAATTTTTAATTTAGACGAATCGGCGTTTATGCTGTGCCCAAAAGCTGATGTTGTGATCGTTAAGAGAGGAAGCAAAGCAGTGCATAAAAGGATTGATGGCGATGAAAATGAGAGCTTAACTGTTTTGCACACTTTCAGTGCTGATGAAAAACTTCCTCCACCAATGATTCTGTACTGGTATAAGAGAATTCCTAATAGTATTGCCAAAAAAATTCCCTATGGGTGGAGTTTCGGCAGTACTGAAACTGGATGGATGAATTGCAAAAGTTTTTATCAGTATATTGAGCAAGTCTTTTATCCGTGGCTTGTTTGTAACAATGTGACATTTCCAGTCGTTGTATATTTAAACGGTCATGCATCTGATATTTCACTTCGTCTCAGCACTTTTTGCTCTGAAAAGTAAATCGAATTAATCACTTTGTTTCCCAACTCTATTCACATGCTGCAGCCATGTGACATAAGTCTGTTTCGCCCCTTAAGACAAGCTTGGTACGCAGCTGCAGATGATTGGAGGAGGAAAAATGCACCGCAGCCACTCAAAAAAGAAGACTTTGCTGGTGTTCTCAAGGAAGCGACAGATACCATGAACTTCCCTCAAATTATGACAAATGGATTTAAAAGGTGTGGACTTTACCCTCTCAACCCAGACGCTGTTGCCCACAAGAAACTGAAGGATCTTGATTCGCAGAAACTGCCTGTCTCGCCTCCGACAAACCAAACCCAAGATTTTAAAGGAACCAATTCAGATCGAACCGAAGGTGAGAATTTTTTACAATAATTCCAGAAAAAACTAGCCCTACCTCTACTTAACAAGTTCAAAAATTCAAATATGAGCGCAGAACGAAATCTAGAACTGTATGATTTCTGGCGAGATTTAAAAAATCCAGCTGGTATTTTTATTTAAATTAATAATATACATTCTAGGAGATAAAATTTGTACTACTTGTACTTTATCATCAATCAATCATTTGTTCGAATTTTTACAATTACTATCAACTTATACTTATAGATTTTTTCGCCATGAAAATTTCATAGAATTAATAATGAATTAAAATCTTTGGAAAATAAATAACAAATCCATTTTAGACTCGTAAATTTTAATTTACATTTAAAAATATATGTAGATGAGAGTGTCGACGAAGCTCTGGATATGAATGACATGCCTGTAGTTTTAGTTAGTGAAGATGGGTTTGAGATCGTTCTGGATAATGATTTAGCAAATGTACATGAATTCACTAGCGATTTTCACTTAATTTGTGAGGATGATTTGCAAATCTTTGTTTATAATGAAAAAATTGGACCACTTGAGATCGCGACTTCCTCGATACGTCAAAAAATATCAGCACTTTCTGCAATACATAAAACTATAGACGAAAAAAATGAAAAACTCCCAAGCCCAGTCATAAAAGGATTCTCAATGCCAACACCAGATAACGATCCAAAATCCTCGTCTTCAGTCGTTGACGAATATTCAACGGGCACTGCAGAATCTGTAAAATATTTATCGTTAATCATCGACAAGTGTGCAGCTGTCCCAAATGCAGTACCTGAAAGATCGTTGTCGACCCCGCCTTCAGCTATCGAAGAACGTCAAGAATCTTGTTCGGTTTGGAATATTCTTCAAGAAACTCCAATTAATAAACTTGCACTAACTCATGAAAGAGAGAAAACACCAGTTGAGCATAAGATTTCCAATCCAAAAGCAAAGCCGAAGATCATAGACGAAGCATCTTTAAACCTACTAGAAAGTTCTTAACATTCCATGATGAGAATTGTCAACCATTAAATTTATCTGTTGCAACGAGCCCAGGTCATAACGTTTCTCTTACAGGTAATTAAATTTGTCCTTTGCAATTAAAGGTAATGATTATAGACATTCCTATCATCAGTCCACGTGATCATTTTTTCCAAACTATTACTGACGTAGAGAATAATGACCATGAGCCTAAAACTTTTAGAGAAAATTTAATCGATAATGATATCACTTCTGTGGTAGTTAGAAAAGCGATCAGCAGAGTAAGAAGACTATTATAATTATTTTACATTGCCTAATTTTCTGGCTAATTTTTCTTTATAAATTGCAGCTGAAAAGAAACAAGAATCACCTTTTAAAAAAGTATTCAGCTCCCCTAAAATACGCACAAAAAAGGCTGAGACCTCTGCAACTAAAAAAGTATTGACTCCGGTGATTACTTCCGAAGTTTGGCGGCAGCAACATCTCGAGTTAGAACGAGACAAACACAAAAAGGAAGAAGAAAAAGAAGCTCAAAACAGGGAAGTAGAGAAGAAGAAAAGAGAAGAACTTCGAAAAACCAGACTTGAAATTCAAGCTAAAAACAAAAAGAACGAGAGGAAAAAAAGAACGAGTTAAGTTAAAAAAATTGCTTAATGCTAAAACCAAAAGCCTGTCTAAAACAAAGCCTAAAAATGAATAATTTACTAAATTTTGTATAAAAACATTCAAGTATTCATCATTCTTGATATTAAAAATACGATAATATATTTTTTTCAACTTTTTTTAGTCATTTTTCATTACTTAACCCCTCATTATTAATTGCATTCAGGTACTGGACTTGTCAAAATGGAACGGTGGCGCACCTATTTTTTTATCGTTCAGGTAATGGGATAAGTGTTGAAAACGATTAAACCGTTAATATTAATACAAATACGAGAAATATTCACTTATTTTCTTTTATAAATGATAAAATACCATTATAAATGTAATAGACCGGGAGATGGTGCACGAAAACAGCATCTCATTTTTTACAAGTATGGCACCCCTTCAGGGGTCGAATTACATAATTAATGAAAGGAAAATGATGGTAATAGGGCTGGTCGTCGGGGCGTTATCGCACGACGATTAATCGAATTTGTCGGATAAATTACGGTTTTTGAACGATTTTCTACACAAAAAATCTTGCATTTTCCGATAGATTATGAAGAAAAAATCCTGGCAGAGCAATATGCCATACTCATGCGGTGGGGCTTAAAGCCCGCCATACTAATCGAAACAGGTGAGTTTTTTTTTTCTAAACGATTTTTTACAGGCTCTTTATTTTCAACCTATTATTTTCAAACAGACATTCACGAAAATCGCCACGCTATACAGTTTTGACGAGTCTAAATAGTCCCCATACTGCCGTAAAGGATCAGGATTTTTAAAGTTGCTAAACGATTTTACATGTCACTTTGCAGTAAAACCGAAATTTTTGGATTTGTGAAAAATTATCAAATAATTTGGGATATTCTACAGAGTATATTTCAAGACTACGAGTATGTACCATCGTGAAATCGCTGTCATTTGGGAATGTGTAGTAAAAAACAAGGCCATGCAAATGAGATTTGATCAACTCCCCTTTATTTCTTGATGACGTGCTAATAGGCAAACCTAACTTCAGTCATCTTTAGTTGATTACCCTGCAGTTGTGCCTGCTAAATGTGAAGCTTTTCAGCGCGCCAGCTCATTTGTCGCAGACTCGGCAGAATTTTATTGTAGTGCATAGAAATTAAACAAAAATAGTAATCTTGTTTGTCCCTTTGGTCAAGTCCACCAATTATCAACAAATGAACTGGACGTCAAGAATTTGATTTGTCTGAAATTTTTATCTTTCATAGTGTGCTCTAAGATTGGAAAGTTCACCAAGTTTTATCCCTTTGAGACTGACCGTTCACGAGATATGCAGCATTCAATTTGATGAGGGTTGAATGCAAATTTTTATCGTATCTTTGTCGCTACAAAATAAACATAAAAAAATAGGTGTCTCATGTGAGAAGTCTCCACCTTTTCGAATATATCTTTCATTTTTGAATATCTCTTTAAAATCCATCAAAGAAATCCGTTCTTTGTGAAAAAACCAGCTTTTTCGAGTGCGCCGCCAAATTTCATCATTCTTTTGAATTCTTCATCTAAAAGCTGAGATTTTTTCAGTGAGGATCCCAAATTTGTAGAGTGGGACAGCCACGGGATCTTGCTTGAACTAAATTTACTTGATGGAAAGTGTATTGTTTACAGACCTTTGTCTATATGTATATTAAGCGTGTAAGTAATGCTACAAAATAAATATGAGAAAATAAATTTCTTTTGTGACCAAATCTCACCTTTTTGAATATATCTTTCATTTTTGAATATCTTTTCAAAATCCATTGACAAAAACATCTTTTTGCGGTCAAATAACTACTTTTTAGAAGATTTCTTCAATATTAGATACAGAATTAGGTATTCTGCCAAGTATTCTGATAAGAGTTTACGAATATATCATGTTAGTGTATAGTTTAAATTAGGAACCCGATTACGAATTATATCTTGTTTTCATAAAAGAAGAGAGAAAACTCGTAAAGAATTTTAAATTACAACTAAAGGGAAATTGTATCATCAGAATAATTATAAATCTAAACGAATGATGAACATCCTAGTTGCTATCAGTTTACAGCTGAGAGGCATCAGATTCAAGATTAACATTGTAAATGAAAATAAAATTAATTTTAATGAGGAATACAAAATGAAATTTTAGGATATGTATTTTGATAATAAATTACTTTTATCAATATTAATAGTTGTAAAGTATTTACTCACATGTATTGTAATTGAACAGAACTGAATTCAATATTTATAAAAAATTTATGTGTAGAAAACTACTTTGGATATAAACTTTATCAGAAAAAAATTGTCGAATTTATAATTGACAAAGGAGATTTTGCGAGGTAAACACGATTGGCCCAAATGCGGGATTGCCGACCGTTTTCTCCTCACTGCGTGAGAGGCAATAGTGGGGGTAGGCATTTTCCTCTCCGACAGCCCCGTAGGCGGCCCATTTGCGGGAGTGTACTGTATACATATATTTAATTGGAAAGATAATTATTGTCGAATAAATCTGTAACAGCTACGAGATTATAGTGGGTATTGATTCTACTATCTCCGGAAAAATTCACATCATACCAGGCAATCTATACGAATCGCACACTCTCAGAGTCTGACTAAATTGTAAAAAAATTCAGATTCAGAGAGTGTGCAATTCGTATAGATTGCCTGGTATGATGATGTGTATTTTTTGTCGGATAGTAGGATCAATGTCCACTGAAATCTTACAGTTACAGATTTTTTCGACAATTATTACTCCTCAAATAAAATATATACTGAGAATCTTAGCGAAGCACGTGTATTTTAAATGCGGAAATCCACCCTCTTGGTGGGAGGGGTTATAGTTGAGATATAAATCTTCATAAAATAAGAAATTGTTTGAAAATTATTTAGAGCCAGTTTTGGGGGCGCCTGCTAGAAGATTCGTCCGAGCACTATAAATAAGGACCACCTTAATATACATGTATGGAAGGGTTGATAGTTCAACGACAAATATTTAGAGGGTTTACTTTCAGCTTTTGGAGCTTATAACCCCTACAGTTGAGATCAAACGTTGAACGTTGAAGAATCACCTTCATCTTTTGGGGATGCACTCTCAATGGTTAGGGATACACTCTCAAATTTGAAGGTCTATATTACACATTTTAGGGTAGACTCTCAAACTTACGGATTTACCTTCACCGAAGTTGAGGATAACTCCTAATGTTGATGTGATACCTTGAATATAGAGGTTTCAGCTTGAGTTTTGAAGGTAAACCCTAACAGTTGAGGGCGTACCTTCAACATCAGAGAATCACCTGTGACTCTTGACGATAAACTCTTAGGAGGTAGACCCTCGAATTTGGGGGATTACCCTACACTTTTAGGGGTATGCCCTCAAATTTTAGGGTTTAGCTCCTAGGCAAGGGGTACATCCCCAAAAGTCAGGGTTTTCTCCGTGAGGGTCTAGTGAATCCCTTCCTCGTGATTTCGCGGTATACCCCCTTAATTTAATTTTAATCGATCTTTTCTTATGAGTGCGTATGTTGCATGCTATTACGTATTACGCATGTTACTCGATTTTTCCTCGATTTTTTCCTCGATGGTACTCCTAAAAAAAAAGTGATGACGTGTCTAACCGTTTTCCGAATAGGCCACCTCGATTGGCTTTATAAATTATTCAATTTATCCACATTGTTGGAAACTGTCATTTTTCAACTGGCTTGAACATCAAGAGCGGTGACATTTTGCAAAAAATGGCCAAAACAAAAGATGTGTCGTAAAGCTTCCTAAAGAAAATTTTTATATACTCTTTCCGACTACAGGATCTCGAGATTTTCACATTCCAAGAAAATAAATCGTTTTTTTTTTCAAATTCCGATTTAAGATTCCAACTATATGTTATGCCTTTAATGCCTGTATTCATATCGGGGTGGTTCTCAATAGAGGTGTTTGGAAATGTTCATGCTCCTAAGGGCTTAAACGCTTCCGGAATGATGAAAAAAAATTTCTGGAAAAGGGTATAGCAGGATAAGTATGTATGTGCTGTCCCCGCACATATTTTGGCGGAATTTTCACCATAAGTTACAAAAGAAGGGAGGTTGAATTTCCCGAAAACTTATATCCCAGAACAAATTTTTATGGGTGTTATGGGGGTTAGAAGGTAAATCTAAAAATCTCATTTTCTCTACAATGGGTGAACGGATTCTGACGGAAAAAATATGTTATCGGGTTCGATAGTATAATGTTAAAGAAAAAATATGAAATTTTTTGCCGAAAAATAATCAGAAAAAAAATTTTCAAAAATTTTTTGAATTTTTTTTTTACGGTATGTACTCGAGGTACTACTACGATTTTTTACTCAAAAAATCTTTGATTCATCTAGTTTAACATATTTAAATTGCAAAACGATCGGAAGGGTAATTCACAGTTAAACAAATTGTTCAGTTTGTGCGTACCACATACGGTATGAGGCTTGAGGCGCGCTCCTCCAATTCATTCTCCGCATGCGTATTCTTCACTTTCATGCTTCGGTGTATACGTACCCAAACTCACATTCATTTGTGTTTATTTCTTTTCCTTTGACACCTAAACTACGTTTTGCTTTAGCTCTCATTTGTTTTCGGAATATTTGTAGAGCTTTGTATATTTTTTTTATGCACTGCACAGGCGTATAATAAGTAGCATTCTTTTATTTTATTACTTCAACTAATTGTAACTTTCGCTCGTTTCAATAATACGCAGCACTCGTCGTCATACATTGATTTGTCTGCAGAACTTATCATTGCGAGTTGTGAATTTGTTAAATTACAAAGTAGTATTAAGGCCGGCGCCCACTACACCACGTCGAATCGAACCGAACGGAACCGCTCCGCATCGAATATTCGATTTTACATGGTTTCTTATGGGAGTGCGCCCACTAGTCGGCTGCGAACGGCGGCGAACCGCATCGAACCGCGCTGAAAAATCGTGTGCCCATTACAACGAATAACATATAATAGTGGTCTTTTGCGTGATAAATAACTTATTATATGGAAAAAGTCATTATTAATTGGAAAGAAGGAAATGTTATGGTCCGTCTGAATTGTATCAACTAGGAAATAGGAATACGGCGTATAAACTTCGTAGCGGTTCGATTCGGTTCGCCGCCGTTCGATTCGACGCGCTGTAGTGGGCGCCGGCCTTTAAGCTAGTGATTTTGCGGGAAATCAAATTGTCGCTCGAATAGCCCTTATTTATATTTTCTTTACTTTCACGCAACTAGCATTCACTATATTGAGACTCACTTTCGTGTTCGCCTTATTCGTTGATTTTCTTTTCCACGATACTCTCTTCTCAGCTAAAAATACTGATCTTTGATACGTGACTTAACTTGACACAGTTAAAAATGTCTATTTCATTAACAAATCGGAAATGTGCCGGGTGTGATAAGTTCTTACATAAAGTACCTGGTTGAATAAAAAAAATCGGAACAGAAGCTGAAGCAGTTGCTTTTGGTAACAAGCTTCAACGTGCAATCGCTGTTTATGATATTTTATGCGGAAGATGCCGAGTTTTTCAATATAAAATAAGCAAGCTTGATGCCGAGAATAAAGGCGATGAACAATCAACTTCTGAGGATGCGACAGTTAGTATTAGACCTAAACCTAAGGTAGATGAATCGAATGATGAACGAATTGAAGTTCAAATACAGCGAACCGTTTCAACTCACAAATATTGTTGTATTTGTTCTGCTACAAAAAATATCGTGGTAATTCCAGAAGAAGCTCGTATGCAATCTTTCATTAAGATGAAGTTATATATACCAGCAGGCAATTGATGTTGTCGAACCCACTTAATAAAAAATCGGTTCTATGATGAGGAACTTACCCGTTTGAAAGCACATTCCAATTCATCGAAGCTTAGCGCGTCAGAGCTGACGAAAATGATGGAATCTCTCTCTATTAGAGGTGACTCTACACTGTATGACAAAATCGGAGATTTCAGTCTTCCAGAGAAACAACTTCTTGTTTTTACAGGCTTAGCATGGGAGAATATTATAATGTTGAGAGACATGTTGACTTCGATGAGAAACACGCAAACTCGCAGTCACTCAAGCGCTTGTTGTATTCTTTTTTAAACTGCGCACGGGCAATTCAAATAAAATATTAGCCTTCATTCTTCAGATTGAGTATGAACAGCATATTTCGGAATACACAACAGCAGTACTTATATCATTTGAAGAAGATGTATTACCGTATCATTTTGGAATATCTTCTTCCATTCGAGACAACCTTATTAAGAACCACACGACTGAAATTGCTAAGAATTTGTTTGATATTCATGAACACTTAATCCTAATATGTGATGGAACTTATGCCCGTCATCAAAAAAGTTCGAATAACGAATTCCAAAGAAAATCTTATTCAGGTCAGAAGTAGGTTCCACCATGCAAGCCTTTCACAATATGCACGACTGAATGGTACGTAATTGATATGTTGGGCCCGTATCCTGCAAATCTGAATGATGCAGAGATCTTAAGAACTCTTCTCCAGGTTCCGAACGGCTTGTGCAAGCGGCTAAAAGAAAATGATGTTATGGTTCTTGATCGCGGCTTTCGAGATGTGACAGCTGAGTTAGAGCTAAAAAAAATTAGAGTATTAATGCCTGCCTTGAAAAGGAACCGTAAGCAACTGGCAATCAAGGAATCAAACGGATCCCGTTATGTGACGAAAATTCGTTGGGCAGTTGAAGCTGTCCACGGAATATTAAAACAGAAATACCGACTCCTAGATCACAAATTGGGCAATAAATTGCTTCCGAACATTGGAACCTACTTTCGAATTGCATCATTCCTCAATAATGTATTCGGAAAAAGGTTACAATCTGATGCAGCTTTTTGAGATGAGATCATAGAAAGAATGAGATTCAGAAAGGATGTTGAGAATACTTTGGCTGTTGAGGCAAAAGAAAAAGGCGAGTTGCGTAAGAAGCTGGTCTTCCAAAGTATCTCATCAAAAGACCTGTTGGATTTTCCCGAAATGACTGACAAGGACTTGAAAATTCTATTCACCGGAACTTATCAATTATCACAAGCAGTGTCATATTTGGCTGAGATGATTGATAAAGATGGTCATATTAATGTACAGTACGTTAAAGAACAATCTGATGTCCTAAAATTGCGAGTTCAATCTCGTCATATCGATCAAAAAGTATACAAATGCTTCTTGAAATATAAACCCAATAGTGTTGGCATTTCTGGGTTATTGCAGTATGCATGTGATTGTGCAAATGGAAACAGAACCGTTGGCTGCTGTTTACATGTTGCTGCAATAGTCTACTATCTAGCTCATGCTAGGTATCTGTCAAAGATACATAAACCAGCTGAGATCCTCAGTGACATGTTTGAACAGAATGACATTATTGCTGTCATTGAGGACGATAGTGACGAAGATTAAATATCACGATTGTTGAGCACTCCGACTTGTGAGAGGCGAGGGGACTCACACTAAACAAGCACCCCGATTTGTGAGAGGCGAAAATTTTTGTTGCTGATTATTTTTCGGAAAAAAATTTCATATTTTTTCTTTAACATTATACCATCAAACCCCATAACATATATTTTTTTCGTCAGAATCCGTTCACCCATTGTAGAGAAAATGAGATTTCTAGATTTACCTTCTAACCCCCATAACACCCATAAAAATTGGTTCTGGGATATAAGGTTTCGGGAAATTCAACCTCCCTTCTTTTGTAACTTATGGTGAAAATCCCGCCAAAATATGTAGCACATACATACTTATCCTGCTATACCCTTTCAATTTTCTATCTCATCCATAAGATAGTCCGCTCTCTCATCAAAGTTTCTTATGGAAATAATATGGGAAAAAGTTCTTCAGTTTTTTCAAATTTTATAAGTTGATACTGGCTATTCCTACAATAATGACCAAGACATATTTTTGTAGAAAATTCAATGCTCTACAAAAGAGTTTTCAGTTTTTTTCAAATTTCAAATTTTATAAGTTGATACTGGCTATTCCTACAATAATGACCAAGACATATTTTTGTGGAAAATTCAATGCTCTACAAAAGAGGTCTGATGCAGAAAAGTCATGAACGCAAGCGTTCGAATATGTTTACTGGCGTTCAAAATTTAGATTATATAAGATTTCTATTTTTTCAGGCTTTGCTTCGAAACTATCAGACATATCATGAGATTTAATCAGACATTTCTTCTAGAACAAAGGATTAACTATAAGATGATGCTAAATTACACGAAATTGAAAATGCAGAAGAATGAGATTTCATCTGGTAAAAATCGATATTTTCATACTTAGATTTTCAAACTTTATTAATATGATTTTCAATTTTCGAATTTATGAATTTTGTGCAGCAGACCTTTTTGTAGAGCATTCAATTTTCTACAAAAATATGTCTTGGTCATTATTGTAGAAACATCCATTATCGACCTATAAAATTTAAAAGAACTGAAAAAAATTGTCCTATGTTATTTCCATAAGCGATTTTTGTGAAAAAGCAAACTATCTTGGAGATGAGATAGAGAGCTGTGATTTTTAGGAATTTTTTTTTTTATCAATTTGTAAACGTTTAAGCCCCTGGGAGCATAAAAATTTCAAAACATCTTTATTACGGTCCACCCTAACACATATACTAGGTATTATATATTGTATGAGGAATTCCACTGGAACTTGACCTGGGTTGGACCTCGACATTTTTAATTTTATTGACGATTTTCTGGGTGATAGTATGACGCTAGAAAACATGCACAAAGATCATTATTCTTTTGATAAGCCTTTTCTTTTCTGTGTGCCTCCAAACCTATCTAAGCACCATAACTGATTTTGGTGAAAAAATACGAAAATTTTCGGCTTTGAAAATAGAAAATGGTCATCTTAACCTCATAGTGGGCCGACGTTATTTCTCTATCTTTCGTCGTATTTTCTACTTGTATGCATGATATTGTACGTTAATACATACCCAGTTTTCACATTGTAAGAAACTATCAATCCGATAATTGAAATTCTTATATTATTTCACGGATTCTCATATCGTTCGAAATAATAGTTTGATACAATGAAAAAATGGGTGTGTATTAACGTACAATATCATGCATAAAAATGTTAAATACTATGAAAGTCAGAGAAAGAGACGTCCAATCGGCCGACTTTGAAGTTAAGATGAAAATTTTCGTAATTGTTTCATCTAAATCAGTTGGGGCGTTCTGAAGATAGATTTGGAGGCACACAGGCCAAAAAGGGTTGCTTGGAAGAAACGTAATATTTTTTCATCTTTTCAAGCGTCAGACTATCAACTAAAAAAGTGTCAAAAATAATAAGAATGGCGAGGTTAAACCCAGGTATGGTTCACGTGAAATTTCCTATGTAATGCCTAGTATATGTATACAGATATTATAAGTATAACATATAGTTGGTTTGTGATGGTGGATAATTTTATGATTCGGAAATAATAATTGAGAAAAGATGATGTGATGACATTCCGAGACCGCAATCATTACTCATTGACCATAGGGGTGTCTAGAATATTGTTCGCGAACACCCTATCGCTTGCGTACTGAATACTGGTGATTCCCAAAGTCAGAATGGCTGTAACTCCTGAACCCAGTCTTGGCCCAACTTCCGCATGGGCTTGAAACTTGCGTCTTTCGACGCAGAATCTTGTGTCAAAATTTGGAGAAATTCAAAGGTGAAAATTTTTTTGTTAGGAAGCTTAGACCATTACGACACATTTTTTGTTCCTGCCATTTTTTTTTAAATATCACCACTCTTGATGTGAGAGCCAGTTAAATGATGTCAGTTTTCAAAAATGTGGATAAATTGAATAATTTATAAAACCAAGAGAGGTAGCGTACTCGAAAAACGGCCAAACATGTCATCACTTCTTCTGGGAGTACAATCAAGGAAAAATCGATAAAAATAACGGCATCGGTGACCTTCACCGATTAGGTGAAATGAGATAGAACCCCTCATAAGCTAACCTGGATCTACGTCGATTTCCGTTCATACGCTTCAAATCACAATGCCAACCCTGGGAACTATACGAGTGAAATGATGGATAAATCCAAGGTGCAAAATTTGGATCCGCGCTACTAAGTCATTTCAAAAAAAAATTCGTACATCTGACACCAAACGCTTACGCGACTTGATGTCTTGGACAGAATAAGAGGTTGAATTTCACATGAATTATTCGACACGATAACAAAACAGTTCATTGCATACACAATCATGTGACACGCAACGGTTCGAACCATGCCTGCAACAACTAATGAGCATCACGGAAAAGGGGTGACAGAAGTTGCGTTACTTTCGTTATAATGACTTTCCTGGGGGAACCTGGCTTGGGAGGCCAAACAGAGCGTAATTTTCGGTAATTTTTTTCTCAGTAATGATAAAACCAATCGTTTCGAAAGGGTATAGCCGAATAAGCATATGAAATCTGCCCCCAGTGATTTTTAAAAATCCATATGGCTGATCGATTTCTAATTCAGGAGAAAAAAAATTCTTGAAAATTTCAGCTTTCGGACCCAAAGAGTTGCGACATAATTCAAAAAAACGTGTTTTTCAGTATTTATTTTATTGTAACTATTCTGCTGAATATTTTTTAATAAAAATTTTTTTTGGTAAGAATTATCGATAAGAGCCATTAAAAAGTATTTTTTTTTGTAGGTTTTTAACCATTCCTTTTTTTTTCAAAGAATAAAGAAGTTTTTGTCGTTATATTTAAATATGTTTCTTTCGGGCGTCATTCACGAATTTTTCACAAAAACTCCTTTCTCTCTCTTCTTCACATGATGAAATTTTCATCGATTTTCGTTATATTTTCGTCGAATGATATTCACTATTTACTGGTAATATATTTTTTTATTTCATTTAAAAATATGTCAACAATCTGATATAATTTGTTCATACTATTAAGAATAATTATTCAGTGTTAATATAATAAAAACAAAATCCTGATTATCACGTCAAAGGAGATGAACGTTGCTATGACACGAAAAACTTTCCCCGAAGGATTTTTCAAAATTCCTAATATTTCCAAAGTTATACACATTTTTGATCTTCTGAAATAAAAAATGTGAATAACCTCAGAAATTTTAGGAATTGCGAAAAATCCTTTGGGGGACATTTTTTTCGTGTCATAAGGAACGTTCATCTCCGTTGCCGTGATATTCAGGATTTTGTTTTTATTATATTAACACTGAATAATTGTTTCCAATAGCATGAAAAAATTATATCAGATTGTTGATATATTTTTAAATGAAATAAAAAATATTTTACCCGTAAATAGTAAATATCATTCCACGAAAATATGAAGAAAATGGATGTTATTTATTTATTCATTTATTTTTTTCAACTATGTTGCACCAAATGAATTAGGTTGAAAATTTTACCGTGTAAAGAAGAGTAAGAAAGGAGTTTTTCGTGAAAAGTTCGTGACTGACACCCGAAAGGAACATATTTAAATATAACGACAAAAACTTCTTTCTTTTTTGAAAAAAAAAGGAATGGTTAAAAAAACTCACGAAAAAAATTTCTTTCTAACGTCTCTTATCGATAATTCTCACCAAAAAAATTCTTGTTAAAAAATATTTAGTAGAATAGTTACAATAAAATGAATACTGAAAAATGCGTTTTTTTTTAAATATGTCGTAACTCTTTGAGTTTAAAAGCAGATTCTATATGCTCATCTGGCTATACCCTTTGAACGATGTATTATAGTAGGGAAGCCCACGCTGCTAAATGGTGATTTATTCGAGCATCGTGGGGACCCATTGGATTTTGAAGATTATATGGTAGAAAGAAAAGAAGGTTATATGATGTATATTCTTTCACCGATGGGGGGAGCGTCTACAGGCTTTGAAAAATGTAAAAAAAAAAAAACAGTCACATGGAAATACTCGAACGCGTCAGATATTAATAGTGTTTATGCCCCACGTGTCTCTGATGACGGAGGTATGTTAATCTACCCGTTTGCATTGTGGGCGTGGCCGTACGGAAGGGTAAAAAATGGACAAAAAAATAAAAAAATTTATTCGAGCGCGTCTGATTTTCAGAGGGGATGTTAAGTGAACCCGAAAGAAGCTCACATTCAAAAGACTGACGATTGGGACGTGACGCAAGCTCGTGGCAGCTTTATAAAAATGTAACAAAAATCGCTATTTTGAAATACTCGAAGGCGTCAGATTATTATACAGACGGTTCAGTTTGATGTTCTAGTCGTGCTGACCCATAATCTGACGATTATTTGGAGGGATTTTCTGAATATGACGGTTTGAAAAAAAAAAATTTCATGATTTTTTTCTTAATCACTGATTATGACAAATCAAATCCATGACAAATATCATGCAAATAAAAAATCTACCAAAATTTAATTCGCAAAACTTAAAACACAAACAAACAAGCCAGAGCGTTGTATGTACACTTGGCGAGGTTGATTCTGAGCCGGAAATGAAAACCAGAAAATTTACTAGACTGATTGTTACTAGGCAAGTAGCTAGACACGAGCTGTCTGCTCTCGGAATGATGTCACTCGGTATCAGACTCGGTCTAGCAGACAGCTCCCGCTGGTTTCGCAGTAGACTGTCTAGCTACTTGCCTAGTAACAACCAGCCTAGTAAATTTTCTGATTTTCATTTCCGGCTCAGAATCAACCTCGCCAAGTGTACATACATAATATAATGCCACGAGTGCTGTGATTAGCTGTGATGGCGACATGGCGACGGAAAGTAGTGTAGAGACGGTGCGAGAGAGTGAGAGATAGAAAAATAGTGAAAAGGAAAGAGAAGCGTGGAGTGGGGAATACATGCTTCACTATGCAGCTGCACGCTCTAAACTTTACGTGACGTGATGTTTTTTTTTGCAAGTTTGTAACCCTCCCACTCCCTTAAGTCACGCTCAAATCGTCAGACTATTGAAATACACACTTTCAGCATGTAATTGACCCGCCATATCTTAAGGGGACCAGTACGGCTCAAATTGAAAAAATTTGTTTTCTGTCTGTATCAAATACCATAGGATTTAGAGTATTGAAAAAATTCATAGTCCATACTGTTTATTTAAGTTTATTAAATAGTATTTTACATAATTATTCTATCAACCAATTATGGCAGATCAGCAGTAGATAGGACTAAGTTCTGCCGTAAGGATTTTTCCACATCGTTGGTCTGATTTAACTTCTTGAGGTGTCAAATCGTTCACAGGAGATGGCATCATCATCTGACCTCGGGGATCTAGAAAAAAAGTTCATTATAGAAAATATTTAAAAATTTCCAAATTACGAAATAAGTTCACTCATTTACAAATAACTTGGTTTAGAAATTTTTATTTTTTATTTCCCGAGGTTAACTGATAATGACTTGCTTTCTGAACAAAATGAATCATCAAGAATTTAAATCAGACAACGCGCCTTAAACCTTACGGCAAACTCTAAGAACATAGTTCTGAGATAAACGCATTTAAAGTTTTTGCAATCAGATTGGAGTATACCCTTAAAGAAGCTCAATTCATCAAAAACTTTGTTACAAAAAAGTTGAGTAAAAATTTGTCTTTTTCAAAATTTTTTTTATAAATTTGAATTTTTCAAATTTTTCTTTAAATCATTTTTTCCAAACTTTTTGTCCGAAACATTCTTTATCTCAATATATTGGTTTTCAATTATAATGAAGAAACAGTTTTGGCTTTTTATGTAACAGGCCAGTGAATCCTCTTGTGCCACCATAAGAACCCCTCAGTCTTCTTTTCATTATCAAGCCGATATTTAATTTGAATCTTCCACGGTCTTCCTTCTAAAAGTCTGTGACCACAATGCAGAAAATTACTTTCACTGCAACAAGCCAGCAAAAGCTTATTAGTCGGAGAGTTAGTAACACACGTTTCATGAAGTGTTTGATGCACCTTAAAATTTTGTGTCATAGTATCTACTGGATAGATGAGCAGGTAAGCAAGTGTTGGCTAGCCCTACCTGGGGACACCAGGTACTGCGCATAGGAGAAAGGTGTAAAAAAATTTTGCCCAAAAAAAGTGTTTGTTTCAGAGGCCAACAAACAGAAATCCAAATTTAAAATCACATGAAACACAAAAATTAATAAGGCAGACACTTTTGAGGGGGTTAACATTCAATAAAAACACCCCCAAGTTGTTTTTTTTTAAATACAAATAATGAAGTGTTTGATTCACGTTGACATTTTAACAGTGTCTTAATTTCATATAATAAAAAATAGTTACAAAGAGGCAGACACTTTTTTTGGGTTTTAATTATCGGAAAACATGAAAATAAATATTAATTTCAATAGAGAGAGATAGGCAGCGCGTAGTCGTGGATGTGAGTGAGAGCACCGATTGCCGACGTAGCCACGGTCTTTCTCTGCACTCTCATTGGCTGTTGGTCACGTGTTCTTGTACAGCTGTACTGGCTATACATTTTCAGTAAACAATTCATGCCTTGTTGTGAGCACATGTTCTTGTGATTTCTTTTAATGCGTATATAAATTTGTTAAATTATTATTAATAACAAAATATATAAATTGGATATCTTTGAATGTACAGTACATTTTGAAGTAAACTACTCTTTCATAAAAATGGAAGAGGAATGTGAGGAACGCGAGTCTGTGTCATGTGTTATATGCAAACAGAAAGATGCTGGAACGGTTGTTTTCTCTGAGACAACTTTGAATAAATGTCGAATATCATTAAAAATTCGTCAAGAATATGATTTGAAATACAGTGGTGTAATTTTACCATCGGTAGTGTCTACGAAAGAGGGTTATCATCGGCAATGTTACGCGAATTTTACAAGTATTAAACAACAATACGAAAAGAATTTGTCGACAATTGAATTTCAAAATGTGTAGTCAGTACGGCTGTACAAGAACACGTGACCAACAGCCAATGAGAGTGCAGAGAAAGACCGTAGCTACGTCGCTAATCGGTACTCTCACTTATATCCACGACTACGCGCTGCCTATCTCTCTCTATTGAAATTAATATTTATTTTCATGTTTTCCGATAATTAAACCCCAAAAAAAGTGGCTGACTTTTTGTAATTATTTTTTATTATATGAAATTAAGACACTGTTAAAATGTCAACGTGAATCAAACACTTCATTATTTGTATTTAAAAAAAAACAACTTGGGGGTGTTTTTATTAAATGTTAACCCCCTCAAAAGTGTCTGCCTTATTAATTTTTGTGTTTTATGTGATTTTAAATTTGGATTTCTGTTTGTTGGCCTCTGAAACAAACACTTTTTTTGGGCAAAATTTTTTTACACCTTTCTCCTATGCGCAGTACCTGGTGTCCCCAGGCAGGGCTAGCCAACACTTGCTTACCTGCTCATCTATCTAGTAGATACTATGACACAAAATTTTAAGGTGCATCAAACACTTCATGAAACGTGTGTTACTAGCTCTTGGACTATATTGTTACAGTAGATACTACTATTTTGATAACATACTTACTTTTTGGTTAGTGCACTTCGAGTTTTCGCAGCTTAACCCAAGTATAACTTTTCACTCTATACCTATATCGTCAAAGAGCGTAACAATTACACGCTAGGACTTATGAAAAATAATTGACGATTATTTCGTTCTGAAAAGGATTATGTTTATATATTTCTCCTCCGACTCGCGAAAACGCTGACACAACCTTGAAAACTATTAAAAAAGTGATGGTCGATTCAGATCATGTGATCAATGACGAAACAAAGCATTAGCGCCACTTGCGCCAGATCACAAAACCTAAGTGACAAACTTCTGCCGGTAACTTCTTTATCTTTACAAATTCGGTGTAGCTAATTTTTGTACAGATAGAGAAGACCTTTAGGTAACAAACTGCAAAAATTAAGAAAACGAATTTTACTTAAATTCGAGCTGTACTGGTCCCCTTAATTTGACGCGCTCAAGTATTTCTAACTATCGATTTCTTTCACTATTTTGATCGGCTGCCTTAGACGCGCGACCCGATATAGAGGGCTTATATGTGATGGAGTTACTCAACAGGGTGCAAGGTATCCCCCCTGATGTTAATCTGCTGCTGAGATTTACTCAATCTGCTAAATCCCAACATCCCCTATTGAGCTCCCCTACTATTAGATATTGTATATTCCATCTATTCAAAATAATTTTTTCAGTGAAAAATATTAAATATTTGCACATCAAATCAAGCCATGTTGATATCGACTCGCTGCCGGAACTGCTCCATTGTGTGCAGTCTGGAGATCGTCATTTTTGTCTGTGATCAAAAAAAATTATTTTTTTTCTTACTATAACATTACGATCTCCCAGTCAAACCTCCGAAATGCAATTCAAGTCGAAAATTAAAAAAATTGACATCACTTTGAAGTAAAACGAAGATTTTTGCGAATAAAGGCCATAGGCCAATAAGCGTGGTGAATCGGTCCCAAAGAGATATCTGGATCATCATTTGAGGGTATATTAGTACTAATTAGATACGTTGATCCTGCAAGTTTCAGACCTCCATCTATTTGGGGTTTTCAATAAATCGAAAAAACTGAAAATCAGATGATGATTTTTTTCTCAAAAACGACTAAACTGATTGAATGAAATTTGAACACGTCATGGATATATATAAGAGCTATGCTTGAAAAACAAATAACAACTCATAATCTTCATGATAACCATTAGAAATAGTCGATTTTTTCCGAAATCATTTTTTTTCTTTGTGATAAAGATCCAGCACAATTTTGAAACTAACTTTTTTCAGTCTTTCTCTCTCTAGAATAATCTCTCAAATCCAAAATTGATCAAAAGAGTACGCCATATTGAAAAACAACAAAAATTGATTTTGTAATATGAAAATCGACTTATTTCAATGTCTCTATCTCTGAAACAACAGAAACGAAACTGGTCTGATGAATTTATAGCCCCAAATAACATTAAATAATGTAAACATTAATTTGAAGACAATTTTTCTTTTGAAAGAATGAAAACATTTGAAAATTGATTATGAGCTATATTTGGAGACTACCATACCAAATCAGCAGGCCTGCGACCCTTCTCATTTCAGATTTTGCTGATTTAAATATATTTGGTAGTCCTCAAATCAAAAACCACCAAAATACTGGCGATTTCTTATTGTTTGTTACCGTCATTTCTGTAATAATTATTCAAGCTATCTCAAAAATTACATAATTCAGAATTTTCATAAAATTCATATGAGTTCTATGAAGAAATACGATGATTTTAAGACCTTAACGAGAGTGGCGATCCGGTTCTTTTCATGTTCTCCAGAGGGATTTAAATTGTATTTAATGTCGATAATTTCAACATAAGTTGTAAATCTTGTTTCGCGGCCATTTTTGTCAAACTTTTTCGAAAATACAACGTTACCTAATTCTTTTTGAAGTGAATAAGGGATGAGGATGAAAAGTGTAAATAAATTAGCATCCAATCGTAACTCTTTATACTATATATATTGCGTATATTATACAACTAATATATATGGGGCATTCTATGTCAATTTTACATTTTCAAACCCTCACATTTTTTGATTATTTTGCAATTTTTACATGTTATTCTATATTCAAAACGAGTCGATACCTATTTTACGATTTGTCGATATAATGATTCTTTCGATTTTTCACCAGCTACTTCAGGTTTTGAGCTTATTCACAAAATCTTTCCTCCGCCTGCATAAATCTCAAAATCGGCGAATCGTATCACAAAAATCAATTGAGGTGAACTTGTTCAGTTTGAATTGTACTTCACGAAAAACATTATCTTGGAATTTTTGTTACCCTTGAAGAGTGAGTTTCTTAGCATTGAAGTACAAAAAAGACCATTGCAAAGGAACCTATTTTTTTTCTTGTTTTTAATTTTTTTTCAAAAATTAGAGAAAAATACAAAAATTTTAACATATTTTGCAAAATGGCTATGAATTTTTAAATGCTCGATCTGGCGGTTCGAAGTCTTCAATAATGCTTTATATGCATCTAGTAGATCAAAAAAACCTTTAAATACATCAAAAAAAAATTCAAAAACTGTGTTTGAGGGGCAGCTTCTCAATTTTATTTCGACATATCGAACATAACCAATTTGCATAGAACGGTTGAAAAAAACTGATCGGTTATGTTTGATATGCCGAAATGAAATTGAGGAACTGCCCCTCATACAAATTTTTTTTCATTTTTTGTTTTTTCATTTTGTCCAAAGGTTTTTTGATCTACTAGCTGCAAATAAAGCATTATTGAAAACTTCAAACCGCCAGATCGAGCATTTAAAAAATCATAGCCATCTTGCAAAATATGTTAAAATTTTTGTAGTTTTCTCTAGTTTTAGAAAAAAATGGGTTTTTTTGCAATGGTCTTTTCAGTACTTCGATGCTAAGAAACTCACTCTTAAAGGGTAACAAAAATTCCAAGATAATGTTTTTCGTGAAGTACAATTCAAACTGAACAAGTTCACTTGAATTGATTGCAAAATAATCAAAACATGTGAGGGTTTAAAAATGTAAAATTGACATGGAATGCCCCATATACACACCTAGGGGAGAGTGCTGAAAAAATGGCCTGAAAACAATTATTCGAATTACAACTTATCTTGAAATTATCGACATGAAATATATAATTTGAATACTTCTGGGAAACATGAAAAGAATCGGAACGCCACTCTCGTTAAGGTCTTAAAAATTATCGTATTTCTTCATAGAACTTATATAAATTTTATGAAAATCTAAAATCACATAGTTTTTGAGATAGCTTAAAAACCTATTACAGAAATGACGGTAACAAACAGTAAAAAATTGCCTGTATTTTGGTGGTTTTTAGTTTCAGGACTACCAAATATATTGAAATCAGCAGAATCTAAAATAATAAGGGTCGCAGGCTTGCTGATTTGGCGTGAAAACCTCCAAATATAGTTTATAATCAATTTTTAAGTGTTGATTATTCTTTCATAAAAAAAATTGTCTTCACATTATTGTCTTTATTATTAAATGTTATTTGGGGTTAAAAATTCATTAGATAAGCTTCGTTTCTGTTGTTTCAAAGAAAGAAACATTAGAATAAATCGATTTTCATATCGAAAAATCGGTGTTTGTTGTTTTTCAATATGGCTTACCTTTTCGATCAATCTGGAGATTTGAGAAATTATTCTAGAAAGAAAAAGTCTCAAAAAAAGTTAGTTTAAAAATTGCGCTAGAACGTTATAAAGAAAAAAATGATTCCGGAAAAAATCGACTATTTCTGATGGTTATCATGAAGATTATGAGCTGTTATTTTTTTTAAGCATAGCCTCCATATACAGCTATGACGTGTCCAAATTTCATCCAAATCGGTCGAGCCGTTTCTGAGAAAAAAATTATTATCTGATTTAGAATTTTTTTTGATTTATTCAAAAATCAAAATAGATAATGGTCTGAAACTTACAAAATCAATGTATCTAATTAGTATCAACATACCCTCAAAAGATGATCCAAATATCCTTCTGGGGCCGGTTTATTATGCTTATCGTCTTAAGGCCTTTGAATAGTTCTTTATAAAAAAAAAAATGGTTTGACTAAATATTTTCAAACCTGTTTTAGGCTCAACTGGTAGAGTATCTCACCACTTTTAAAATGAGCCCAAATAGAGCTTGATCAGTTCATTAGATTTTTCTCTGTCCTGCACACGAATTGAAAAAAGTAGTTTCGAGAAAAATGCGTTGAAAGTTTTCGGTATGGATAAATACTCGTTATCCCGAGATCCTTTGCGAAGCTATGGCTTGGAAACTACTTTGAAGTTTTGTCTTTTAGACAAAACTTCATTCCATCCATCCAAATTTTATTTGGATGGAACATTTCTAGATAGTGCGATTATCGATTAGGACTATTTTTAGAAAATCAATTTTTTGGACCCCCTAAACCAAGTTCCCTCCTTGAGGAAGGGCAATGCACCTAGTTGAAGCATTTACATACATACATCAGAGGAAATTGAGAATATATTTCCATTTGAAAGATGGGGAAATTTGGATCGCAAATGTATCCTCATCTGTAATACTTTGGTTTTTTTTTAATCCGTTTGAGACTATAAAAAAAATGAAGTTATTTTTGAAAACGGTCACAAATATTAAAAATTCGAGTACGCATTACTATAAAAGATCCAAAATAATCCAACGAGTATACTTTGCGGCTCTTCGCAACTGGAACGTGGGGTGTAGAAAGTTAGAAGACCAGACCGGCGAGATTTCGACTGTTAATATTTGGCAGAATCACCCATGTACAGATCTCCATCACGGATGTTTAATCCAATTCTAAGTTTAGCACGTAATTCTATTAACCTTGATACGCGAGCTCAAGAACTTCAAAAAATAGTATTTTATGTGTAAATAGTTTAATTAACAAGTGAGCCTTGTGTAAAGGGTTGAAAAAATTATGTTCTCAAAATTTGATTTTCGAAGTGATAAATCTGACGAAGTTATAGCCTCTTTAGTGAGATGATTGCACGCTCGACAGAATCTTACGCGTTCTTCTTGAAACGCCATTTTTCAAATCGGCGTATAGTATAACTCCAAAAATATTCAATTAATCAAGTTATCTCTGTGCGGGTGTGTAGATAAAGATAATTACTTTTAGATGAACCTGTAGGTTTAATAGTTCTATTAAATTTAATCATTGTTGTTGCATGATTAAGACGAAAATTTTCTTTTAAATGAAGCAACTTTTTTTCAAAAGTACGCCATTTACTCAACTTCGCATTCTTTTGATATATTTGGGTTGATGCATAGTATGATCTTATCAATAACAAAAAAAACTTGTTCCATTTTTGCTTCGGGAGAGTACCAGGGGCATTACGCTATTGGATATTTCATCAGTTCTAAGGTTACAAAATAAAAAACAAGAGTTGAAATCCAGTCATTCGTTCAGTAAGACGTTAGACATAATAGTATATTCTGTACCAAGGACGTAAAGTACTTTTTTAGACCGAGTTTGGAGCTTGCAGTACAAGTCGGAAGCGAGCTAGCACAAGCCGAAGACAAGTACTGCAACTACACGAGGTCAAAAGGCCCATGTAGCCCTTGGTACACACCATATTTTTTGTAACGCATGTATTGATTTCCGCGTTTTTTATGCCTATAAGTGGCGTTAAGGTGACCTTTTTTGACACGGCGCCTCATGGTAATGTTACAAATGAATTGCATTTTTTGAACAGACAGAAGTAAGGTAGTATAGGTAACAAGAATAAGTAAATATGATGAGAATAAAAGATTTTAGTTTAAACTTTTTTTTGATATATGTATATTGTATATATATATATATATATATATATATATATATATATATATATATATATATATATATATATATATATATATATATATATATATATATATATATATATATATATATATATATATATATATATATATATATATATATATATATATATATATATATATATATATATATATATATATATATATATACCGTGAGGTTACGGTCGCGGGAAACCACCTAGGGTTAGGCAACCCAACAGTCAATTTCCGAAGATTGCCGAAGGTGTAGAGTATTTGTCATTAATGGAAGGGGACGCGAATATTTCTATTAGCAGACGATTTAACTGTAAGGTTGTTAGGTTAAAAATAATTGTCAGAGCGAAATTGGAGAATCTGATCAGAATAAGGTTAATAAACAAAATTCATCAATATTAATTTGTAAAAAAGGTTTTAACAGTCAATGAATGAATTATGGCTGGTTTCACCAACGACGAATAGCTTTTATTCGTAAAATAACTTTAATCGTCGAATAAAAGTCGAAAATTTAGTAAATAGAATTTTATCTACAAATAAAAGTTATTCGTCGTTGTGAAAACCGGCCATAATTCATTAATTAACTGCTACAACTTTTCTACAAATTATTATTGATGAATCCTGCATATTAACTTTATTCCGATCAGCTTCTTCAATTTCATTCTGACAATTATTTTTAACCTAACAACCGAACAGTTCAATCGTCGATTCAGCCATCTAGCGGACTTGTCATCGTACTACACACTCATGGACACAACACATCCAGACATACACGTTTATGACTGTGTCCATGTGTGTAGTACGTTGAGAAATCCGCTAGATGGCTAAATCAACTTTTATTTCTTCTTAATGACAAATACTCTGCACGTTCGGCAATCTTCGGAAATTGACTGTTGGGTTGCCTAACCCTAGGTGGTTTCCCGCGACCGTAACCTCACGGTATATATATATATATATATATATATATATATATATATATATATATATATATATATATATATATATATATATATATATATATATATATATATATATACAGGGTGGGTCACTTCAAGTGTCGAGAATGGGAGGGACTCAATTGACACGAGGCCCCACCTCTTCAGCCAATCAATAACTAGAAGAACTTGGTTGATTGAGATTCTTATGAAGACACAAGATACAATGTCTTGGTGCAGGAGAAAAATATCAACAACGACTCGATCAGCCTATTAGATATTTACTCATTGCGACGCTCACTCAAATGATTCAAATTGTTGGCTTTCTCTATCAATGCAAAATAAACCTGAAGCGTAATGGTATAGAGCGGGGGGGGATAACTTTGATTACCTGTGGCACAACTAATACGGCTTGTCACACTCGTATTTCAATAGCTGATCCGTGGGCTCACTATTATCTACTAAGATTTTAAAAATTCCCCGTCATGAATTTTACAACACACGAGTACGTCTACATGCTCCTGCTTTATGGTAAGTGCAGAAGTAACGCAACTCTTGCTGCAACAACTTTTCGGATTAAATATCCGGACAGGTAGGTTGTAGCTTAATTCTGTCTCCACTATAGGTAATCACGTGAATGATAACGTGTATTCATGTATCAGAAGGCCAACAATTTAAATCGCTTCTATGAGCGTCAAAATAAATAAATACCTAATAGTCTGGTTGAGTAGTTGTTGATTTTTCTTTCCTACACAAAGCAATTGTATCTTGTGTTCACGTAAGAATTTCGGCTGACTAAATTCTTCTAGTTGTTGATTGGCCGAAGGGGCGGAGCCTCGTGCCAATTGAGTCCCTCCCATTCTCGACACTTGAAGTGACCCACCCTGTATATATATATATATATATATATATATATATATATATATATATATATATATATATATATATATATATATATATATATATATATATATATATATATATATATATATATATATATATATATATATATATATATATATATATATATATATATATATATATATATATATATATATATATATATATATATATATATATATATATATATATATATATATATATATATATATATATATATATATATATATACATATATATACATATATATACATATATATACATATATATACATATATATATATATATATATACATATATATACATATATATACATATACATATACATATACATATACATATATATACATATATACATATATATACATACATACATACATACATACATACATACATACATACATACATACATACATACATACATAGACATACACGTACTCGTACTCGTACACGTACACGTACACGTACACGTACACGTACACGTATATATATATATATATATATATATATATATATATATATATATATATATATATATATATATATATATATATATATATATATATATATATATATATATATATATATATATTAGGGTGCTTCGTTTTAGACGATTTTTTTTTTTTTTTTAGTCCATTCGCGAAATAATGTTCTAAACATATAAAAACAAATTCTCACCAAAGTTCAGCTCTTAATTTTAATTCTAAGAACTCGCGAAATGAATTTGAAATTTTCCCATTTGATTAACACGTAAATTTTAATTTTTTTTTTTCAATTATCTATAGCTTCGTGGCATTTCATGATATTTAATCGGCAATAGGTGGAAATGACAGAGGAATTTTTCCCCTTTAAAAGTGTTCGTAGCCAATTTATGTTTTGTAACCATTAAAAAGTACTGAAATCTCGGATAGAACAGCGATTTTTCAAATTTTGAAATGTTTAATTGGATTTATCTCGAAAACTACTAGCTCTACGGTTATGGCTTACCTGACGTTTTTTGTAGTAAATTGAATTTCCTATAAAAAAAAGTCCAATACAATTTTATTGTAATGTTAGTGGTTTACGAAAAAAATTTCAAAAACCATGAAATTTGAAAAAAAATTGACTTCAAGATGTTTTACCGGGTGAGGCCGGTTACAAAACATAAATTGGCTAGATACACTTTTGAAGACGAAGGATTCCTCTCTCATTTAAACCTATTGCCGATTAAATATCATGAAATGCTGCGAAGCTATAGATAATTGAAAAAAAAAAATTAAAATTCATGTGTTAATCAAATGGGAAAATTTCAAATTCATTTCGCGAGTTCTAAAAATTAAAATTAAGAGCTCATATTTGGTGAGAATTTGTTTTTATATATTTAGAACATTATTCCGTGAATGGGCCAAAAAAAAACCAAAACTCGTCTAAAACGAAGCACCCTAATATACATATATACATATATACACACATACGGTCGTTTTTGCTAATTTTTCAGATAGCAGGCAATAATATTTTATCATTGCCCGCTGTTTTCAAGCTGTTCAGAAATAGGTCACTTTAGGGCCGCTTAATAGGTCTAAAAAACGCAGAAATCGTGCATGTGTTACAAAAAATTGATTACACAAGTATATATGCACGCATACATTCACGTTCATGTTAAAATCATCAGAGTTGATTCTCTGAACCTCAAACGTACAGATCTAGTGAAACCCAAGCTTATGATTTATGGAGCAATTCTAATGAATTCCTTTATATTGAAAGCGGGAAGTGATGAATTCACACTGCTTGCCTGATCTATACAGAAACATGAAAACGTCGCGATTTTAGAGAATATAACGTTTGGTCAATTGGGAACAACTGCCTTGTATGTAATTAATAGGAGCCATACTCTCTGCGAATAATAAATTTTATGCTGTTTTACGTAATACAAGTTCGGTAAGAAATAATAATCAAGTTCCGGCTGAATTCAATCAAAATACGGCTTAGAGATTTCTGTGCCAAATCATGAAATATAATTACATAAGCTCACAGTCTATATCGATAGTATTGTGATATAAATTCACCAGTGGTTTGAATAAAAACTAACTGTAAGATTGTACTCGTGTCAAGTATGCCGATCGATAAATAGATAAATATTATTTCGTCACAAACAAATTTGTTATGATTTTCATTCTTACAAGTTGTTGAGTTATACGTCACGTACGGCGAATAACGTGATCACGCAGACTGAAAATTTAGATAAAATGTACTTTAACTGTTTGAAATTCTACAAAACATTACACTTGGAAATGCTCGGATCTAATTGTCATGTTGAATATGTGTGAATTCATTTCAAATTCAGTGTTGTGAATTCAGAATCATATTCACACAGGAAATCATTATAATTACGTCTCTCTATTGATCGGCTGATTAGACATGGCAAACACAACCCTAACGTCATATAAATTCAGCCAAAGCGTCGATTTGAGAAATGATCACTCGAAAATGTTACACTGCGAATTCGGTAATATTTCTTTCACAGACACCAAATTATTATCTGGACTATGAATATATAGATATAATCTGTTCTTCGGTAATATCTTTCAGAAGCAGCTTCATGTATCAACTCATACTTCAAGACGATCAGTTACTCTATACAAAGTGGAGTTTAACAAGTGCTTGGCGTAAATTAAAACTGTCCGAATTTATCAGTGAAAGAGGCAATACTCAACCGCATAATGTGAAAATATCTATATTGATCGTGTACCGTGAAATTTTGTACGTACCCGAGGCTACGTGGTAATAAATTCTTCGTTTATATTTATAATACGCGATATTTCCTTTGAACGGATTCCAATCGACAGATAGTATCGTAGTACGATTACGTAAAAGAGAAGTAGAAAAAACTTACGCTGCGATACTCTTGGACAGAGGCCATCGTTCCATTGTTGCTTGATATTTCATGTTTTCAATCTGTTTCTTGAGTGCGTCCTTATCCATAGTAGCTAGTATACTGGGATCCATGGTAACAACCGCACCCCCACAGACGGCAGATTCAACCTGCGCGTGCGCCTAACTCAAAATCAATATCGTTAATACCAACTACGTATGAGCTAAAGAAAATTTGCAAAATACGAATTAGATATTTCCATAACTAATACAAGTTATATTTTTATTGTCATTGTAGCTTTGGCTATCTACGAGTATATATACTCAGATACATGGAACCCAACAAAAGATTTTTTAAATGCACAAAGGGTATAGCCGGATAAGCATATAAAATCTACCCCCAGTGATTCTTAAAAATCCATATGGCTGATCATTTTCCAATTAAGAAGAAAAAATTTCCTGAAAATTTCAGCTTTTAAACCCAAAGAGTTACGACATAATTCAAAAGATAATATTTTTCAGTATTTATTTTATTATAACTATTCTACGGAATATTTTTTAACAAGAATTTTTTTGGTAAGAATTATTGATGAGACATTAAAAAGTCATGTTTTCGTAAGTTTTTAACCATCCCTTTTTTTTCAAAAAATCAAGAACTTTTTGTCGTTATATTTAACCATGTTCGCTTCGGGTGCCAGCCACGAATTTTCCACAAAAATCTCCTTTCTTACTCTTCTTTACACGGTGAAATTTTCAACAAGCAACATAGTAAAAAAAGAAATAAATAAATTAATAAATAAATTAATAAAACATACATAAAATAAATAAACTCGATTTTTTTTTTCATATTTTCGTCGAATCATAGTCACTATTCACTGATAAAATATTCTTCTATTTCATTTATTTCATTTGCTGCGATTTTTTTCAAATTTAAAAAAACATAACTGTTTCCAAATTCTCAAATTGTTTCAGGGAATCGAGAATATTTTATGTTCAGCAAACGAGAGTTCGAGTGGACTATTCTTTTCTTGCAACTTCATTCTTTCGCAAAGAAAATGAGCCCAAATTGGTCTCCGTACGACAAACGTAGGCGAAGTTATGAATTTTTGAAAACTAAGTGCGCTAAGATCAAAAATGTGAATAACTTTGGAAATATTAGGTATTTTGAAAAATCCTTTAGGGGTCATTTCTTTTCGTGTCATAAGCAACGTTGGCGTGATAATCAGGATTTTGTTTTCATTATATTAACACTAAATAATTATTCCCAATAGTATGAAAAAATTACATCAGATTGTTGATATAGTTTTAAATAAAATAAAAAAATATTTTACCAGTGAATATCATTTAACGAAAATATAAAAAAAATCGATTTTATTTATTTATTTATTTTTATTTTTTGACTATGTTGCACCAAACGGATCAAGTCGAAAATTTTACCGTATAATAAAAAAAGTTTTGTAAGTAAGTTTTGTAGTAAAGGAGTTTTTTGTGTAAAATTCGTGACTGGCACTCGAAAGAAACATATTTAAATATATCGACAAAAACTTCTCTATTTTTTGAAAAATAAGGGATTGTCTAAAACTTACAGAAAAATTACTTTCCAATGTCTCTTATCGATAATTGTTTCTAAAAAAATTCTTGTTAAAAAATATTCAGTAGAATAGTTACGATAAAATAAATACTTAAAAACACTTTCTTTTTAATCATGTCGTAACTCTTTGAGTTTAGAAGCTGAAATTTCCAGGAAATTTTTTTTTCTCAATTAGAAATCGATCAGCCATATAGATTTTTAAAAATCACTGGCGGCATATTTTATATGCTTATCCGGCTATACCCTTTGATAGGATCTATTTATTATTCTCAACCATTTATAGCAGATGATGAGCACTATTTATTGACGATAAGTAGCAACCCCTATAAAAAGACTATTGGACCATCAAATTATGGTTCAAAAACCCATTGGAAACTTAAATGCCGATGGTGCGTTTTTCATAGAATAGATTGATTCAAAAGTATACGAGTTCATTCGCACCAAGTGGAACATCTTTCTGATACACTTCAAAATTGTTGTAACTTTTTTTACTACTACAAGCGGTCACGTCTTTGATTACATTGATCTTACAGACTGAAGGAGACCAAGAAAGCTCAAAATCTGAAAAAATAGCATTCTTTGTTTTTGATCTATTCTATCAGTACAATCTTCCATGAACATTTTGGCGCGAAGGCAACTGAAAATATCGGTGCAGGTGGCTGCACGCGGGTAGCGATGCTTCGTTCGACGGTTCGTTTACTTGCGTGTTTATTATCTGAATCCGTAGCAGCTACTTCGGAACTTGATTTAAAATTAAAATTTATGATAATAACCAATGATATACGGTGTTTAGCGAATGCTAGTATTGTTTGGACGACTGAGCGGAGACCTTCGTTTCGTCGAATTTCTGTGATGGTAACGGCTGATTCACGCTACACCATCTCTGGGATGAGCCGTGCCACGGACGACGCACGCTAAAAGAATTGTACGTATATTTCGACGGCTGCGTAGAATAACAGGCTATCTCGAAATTTGCTTGCAAAAGTGGCTATCTCGAGTTTTAAC